>JACMIF010001267.1:0-25289 GCA_014805445.1 Diplogasteroides magnus | reverse complement strand
CGTGGATAGTAGGTGCCTTCAATCCGGATAGGAAGAGGTAGAGCGCGACATGGCGAATGTGCAGAATAGTAGGAACGAAATTGTGGGGCATTACTCCTGGAGTATGAGCGGGAGGAATGAAACGAAAGATTGTTTACGTGTGGCAGAGGTTGCACTTATCACGTGCATGAGCGCGCTGCATAACAATACACAGAGGCTGAGAAATATATTTTTGAATGTCCATGTCACACTACTTTCCGAACAACCTAATACAAATAATTCCCGAGCAAACTTATGAACAAACTTTGTGTGTTCCGGACACATAGTTTTGCGCTCAACAGTCAAAAATCAGCAATCATCACCACAACTGCGCAAAGGATATTTACGCCATCTGGGTGAAATATACCCATAGATGTGCCATCAACTCGAGATGCCGCTTCATCATCGACATTGGATGCCTTCAACAGGAAAATATAGAAACATTAGCCTTAATTATGTCGCAAATGCCAGTGATGCTCGTATTTTTCATCCAGTCATTCTTCATCTCTTCGAAATGTTTTCTCTTCTTCGGGATAAGTCCAAATGAAGCTAATCTCTCATCTCAAGTGTTTGGCTGGTAAACATGAACTTTAGAGCAGAGACGATGAAGTGAACCTTGCGTGATGACACTGCGAATAATTGGAGAAAAGAAGGGCGGCAATTTGATTGAACTTGCCTTTCAGATGAAATTAATAATGAAAAATTTCCCAAGCGCTACGTTGGAAAATATATTAAATATGTTGAAAGATTAGGAAAAAAAAATCGTCGGAGAATAAAAGTATACAAATACTTTCAAAAACGGCATTGTTAAGAGAAATAAAGGATCAACAAGATGTTGCAGCCATAACGTCGACTATTTATCACAATCCATGCACTAAACGAGTGGTGGACGCCTTTCATCGAAGAAGGACGACCGGGTAGAGGAGAATTAGGACTGGACATTTACCCACTCTCACAATTGTCAGTCAATAGCCCCAATCATATCGTGTAGTTAAAGATTCATTTATGAATGTGTTTCATCCACGAAATTACTATGGCTTGTTCGTAGTTGCTTATTATTCCGTCGATTAGTATGTAAAAAAACTTTATGAAATTATCTACAACAAAGACCTGTTGTCATTCAGGTAGAAATTAGAGTTTCAAATACAGTAGTAAGATTACTTATCTTTCGTCTAATATTCGCGGAACAGATTTTTCTACATTGGTAGATAATCTTTAGATTTTGAAATTAGTCACCTAGGCAATATGGGCACTGGGACATTTGATAAAAATAAATAATTGAGGTATCAATAAAGGTTTCAAAAACGGTAGCAAAGTGAATTTGTCATTCGTCAAATCTTTGCTCCATATAAGAGTGCACAATTGCAATTAGACAAGACGAATGACAAATGCACTTTTCTGCCTTTCCGAAACTCTACTTGAGTAATGGCGCCGACAAAGTGTTCAATGACGTTCATATCACCGCCAAAAGGGGTATTGAACGATAATGGCTGAGTGAACGATTATTGGTCTTGGGTGGGTAAAAGCAGAGGACTAAGAGTTTCGGCGATTTCTGTACTTTCTCCAAGTGTTCTTGTGTTTCAAAATCGGTAGTAAAGTGCACTTCTCATTCTTCTGATTTCGGTGGAGCTGTTGTCTCTAAGTTCGCTAGACAACAGCTCCGACTATACTAGACGAATAAGAAATGCAATTTACAGCCGATGAAACCCCAAGTATTCTAGGGAAAGTCGAAATGTCTTTTGTTGAACGAATAGAAACGAAACGTTATCGCTAATGGGAATTATAGCCTCTATGATCAGTGACGCAAACAGCGACAAAATGGTGATTAGCGACATATGAAACCCCAGAGACGGAAAAATAAAATCAAAATGACATTGTCCCGGTCGCATGGTAAAGTAGTTGTAGGCGTCCATGGCAGGCTGGGCGTACATCAACCACGGCAATTCATACCAAAAGTCGTCCGGCGAATACACCAGCTGATCGTCAGCGGAATTCACCGGACGAAATTAATGAGCGCTTATTAGCAAGTAGTGAAACATACATTTTGACCTTGAAATTGCACAGATGCGCTCTTCCCCATTGCACTCTTCCTTACATGTTCCGTCCCCAATTCATTTTGTCAGAACCCGGCTCGTGTGCGGAGTTATGTCTCGATAAGTTCTTTGAAAAGTTTAACATTTCAAGCGCGGAAGCTATGCTCAAATGCCGAGTCACATTACAGCAGTTGTGGTGTGACGAGTGCATGGTGCAGATTTTTGGTGTGCCTTGCTTATGCAATTGGCTGAATCGCCGTGCAACGATCCCCCTAAAAAATTCAAGGCATAATATTTACTAAGCAATATATGAACATAAAAGACATCACGATTGAGTATTCCCTACACATATGTGTCGTAACTATACACGTGTTTCACCCACTTTCCCCGTTCTGATCCACCGTCGTTCCTCCATTGCTGCTCCAGTACCGTAGGAAGTTACGCAATCCTCCGTCCAATCTCGTCCTGGACAGTCGTCTCCTCACTCGGTTAGCAGAATGCAAAGTTACGCTGTTTATCGGCTTTCGATCGATTATTCATTTTTTGAAAGACGACGTGTGAACTACATATCTCTGATCAATGATGCACGAACCAGATTTTTTTTATTATCCAGTTCTACTTCCGTTGGTTAGCGATTGCTAAGCGGAACATTCAGAATTTGTCCAGGCAGCCAGAAATGTGTGAAACCAATCAATATTCCCGGGAGAACAATTCTCACCCGTTCGTTCTTGTAGCATATCAGACTGCGTTCGTCAGTGCGCTCCACAGAAAATCCATCGTGCCACGACGAACGGTGGAGGTCGTCCGAGAAGCGAACTGAAAAATGTTTATATTTTAAGAATTTATTGTAATTACTACGGTTTTATACATAAAATGATTTTTTTATTTCCTTTTTTCCAGGGCATCAGCGAAGAAATAATGCTTTACTGGTAAATCTCCATCGTTTATTGACTCCGTGAAACACAACTCAATATTCAGAAATCTGCAAAGTCTTGAAAAAAATGAGAATGAATTAACTCGTCAGTTACCGCTACGCGACATCAGATCGAGCGAATCTTCAAATTAGCACAATTAATGGCTGGCTAAGTATAGAGGACCTCGCCGCAGCCAATAGGGGAAAAATTTGAACCCATAAGAACTACGGGTTTAAATAGGTACTACAATATAGTGCGTTTCTCATCGCCTATTTTCAATAGAGCGACTGTCTCTAGGTTTTATAGACAACCGCTCAGAGTTAATTAGACAAATAATCGACAGCTCTACGCCTATTGTACAGTTGTCAACATAACGGAGCACAGGTCCATCCACACGATGAGAGGTGGCTACAGTTGAATGAACGGCTGAATAGATGCGAAGATAATGCGAGAATCGACTCGATGGATGTACTAGACTAGTGATATCCCTTAGCGCGGTCACTCTACCATCCTTCCTCTTTTGCATGAAATGAGAGCAAGAAGCAGCAGATGAGGAAAGAACACAATGGTATTGTAGCTATGCAATACTAGCGTTCTCATCAAGTATCGGAATCAAGATTGCAGAAATTTTGAGATAGAATTTGGATTGATCGACATTTGTTTCAGACGGAAAATAAAAGCAATGGGGTTCAAGAAAAGTTACTTTTTAATTAGAAAAAGATAACAAGAAAATTAAGTTGTCCAGCCCTCATCAGCTTACATCTCCAGTCTGATGCATACATGAATTGGCAAATCCAGCAAAATTTTAGAACGATATCTGCTGAGGTTCTTCTCTTTTGACTTGAAACTTCCATTGAAACTGTAATGTGATTTCCTCTTTCTTATTCTTGCTAATCCCAACGATCATATGTATATGGACGCCTCGGACTGGTTTTTAAATATTTCATAGCATAGCCCCTAATACAAGTCGACAAGATCATTATAGTCAACCTCCATCATCTTATATCTCCAGCGCGTTGCATATTTGATCAATGTTGATTTTTTTTTCTCCATTCCCATACTTTCTCGTCGTCAGAGCGGTCTACTCTGACGACGAGATAGTATGGGAATGGAGAGAAGTGATCCCGTAAAGTGCATGCAAAACAATCTCCCTTTGTAGCTCCTTTAAACGATAATATCACCTTGCGGGGGGAAGGTTATGCGACTTCCAAGAGCTCTGATTCATTATAAGTTCGCCATGGATATTTGCGCTATAGTGGTGAGGTGAATACGCGGCACGAGTGTCTTTATCGCCATTATGGCAAAATTCCCCATGGTGCTTGTGTCTTTCACCTCATTAACTAGAAATCATCCGAACATTTTCTTAGTTTGCGATAAATACTTTACGATACGGTCATAGACGCAGAGGAAGGGGAGAGAGTGCCAGAGAGACAGAGCCTTCCTCCAGGAGGAGGCCATTCATCCCTCCTTTATCCCCATTGGACAAGGTGCTATTATCCCTGCAATGACAGATGGTCCTTCCTGTTTCATTCTGTCAGTCAATATGCATGCGGTGGCATTTCTCCCCCTTTCATTCAGTGAAGGGATGAAAGCCACTGCCAATCTATACTTTTCAACCTTGATATATCTTACTAATTGTAATAGCGGTCACTGGGAAATATACTTTTTTCATTATGGAATGCTAATCTTATCAAATTTCTGATGTGTTATCGGTGTTTATCGAACTCGTGAAACATAACTGAAATAGAGCAATTCTTGTAAGAGACCGAAAGTAACTGATGTTCTTTACTTGTGCTTTTGCTCGTTCTGTTTCAATCTGTTAGATGCCAATGCATGCCGTGGCACTTTCCCATTTCACTCATTCAAATGGTGAAAGTAACTTCCTAGCTTATCTAGTAGATTCCTTTCATTCTCTATTAGTTCTTAAGGCCAATATCGTCGTGTAAATCAATCGAAGCTCCTGGCATTTTTTTTCATCGGGAACTTGAAACATAGAAATGTAGAAATCTAATCTTTCATATAAGTTAATACAGTTGGGATTCTTTTTTCATCTGTATTCATTTTCTCTTTTGCGGTGGATTTTATCAAAAGCATCCGATGCGGAAGGCGGCTCTTCGTAGGACTTCGAGATCGATATTTCTGGTTCTATAACATATTTTTTCTACAAAAGTTTCTAAGGAAATAAGCAATGTTGAAGGGTCCATTAGGTATTTATCGAACTCTTGAAACATAATCGGATATGGACATATTTAGAATTTGTACAAAATCGCTAACGTTCCTTCGTGCTCCAATCCGTCAATGGATATTTATACATACTGTGATATTCACCTCTCTCTCAGTCATGTAAGTAATGGAAGCCGCTATAACACTTCACTTGATTATTTATAATACATTATAAAGTAGCGCAATCAGAAAATCATCACTGTTGTAAATCGCATTTGTAAATGTAACTGTTCCGGCGCAAATGTCCATCTTGATCTTCGGCCAAGAACAGCCTAATAAGAACGTGAATCAGAGCTTCTCTCCTTTATGTTTCCTGATCTCATGAGAGAGCATCAGAACATTTCTCCCTCTTCCCTCACTTCTCTCTCTCCATCACCCGCCCGGTTTATCCCAGTTCTTTTTCATGCCTTTTCCTTTGCCGTTCCCGCCTGCTCACGCTAATTCTGGACCTCCGGGACATTTTTTTTCATAAGAAGTCAAATTCCCTTGTAAACCATTCAATATTAACTTTTCCATGTGGCATTTTGGCTGAATAGTTTTATCAGTCAAAATCAGTTATCAGTTTTTTACCTGTATGTTCGCTATCAATCAAAAGCTACATTATTTCAACTTATAGAAACGCTGATACATATTCGACCGCAGCTGCTGGTTATTCATAAACGACCGCCCACGATTAAAAACGGATAGCACATAGCCTTTGATTTCCCCTGATAGCCTCTGTCCACTCATATCTCCGGTTCCCGGTTATTCTCGTTCTCTCTCAACTGATTTCCTCCCCGTGATTAGGGCAGAATCCCATTAGTCGCTCGTTTTTGGACGGACCGATGGACAAATCATTGATGCTCGTTTTGTCTCGCCGCCCTAGGCTCTTTTTGCCCTCGAGAAATCACTCTTTTCAAGTTACGTATTAGACGTGCGCTTGCGCCATATTAGTGAACACTGAAGGTGAGCCAATGGTTTAATTGAAGGCGCAAGTACATGACGCGTTTGACTTTCACCAGCTATATCTTCCTCGCTCTATTGCCACATAGTGTCCTGTCTTCTAATCTTCACGATAATTTTGCATTACATACAGAAAGATCACTACCACTACGGTGTAAAATCGGCAATTACAACTACCGACAGCTGTAGTTTCGAAGTCTAACTATACTACCAGCGGTTGTTATAACTGCAGATCTTACACCGGAACGGAAGTTATTTTACTATGTGTAAACTGTGGATACTAGGGTGGGCACAGCTATTCCGTTAGCAAAACGCCACTCAATTCATATCTGCGTCCTCCTTTGCCCGGTCGTCTTTACAACGCAGAGACGATTGCTAGGTTAGACGGCTGGGAATCGAAAGAATAGAAGCATCGACTTCTCCTTTGCTGATTATTTGATTGCGCGTAGCTTCTTCTTATGGGTAGAGCACACCCCTAAGCACTTCTGATATTTTTTACGAACGCATTTCGAATAAAATGTGTAGTTGCTCTCAGTGTTAGTTGCACGGTATATTGTGGATATTTGCAAAAACGGCGACGCCTCATTAATTTTGGGATGTGATTGATATTTAATAAAGTCTTGAAAGATATCCGAAAATATTTAATATTTTATTAGTCCAAAAGCTACTGGTGTTATGCTTTGACTGCTTCGGTAATGAATGGGTGGAGCACACCTAAGCACTTCCGAAAGCGAACACATTTGGAATACTCATAGTGCCGCTCATTGTGATTACGCAAGGTTAGCAAATGGAAAGGGGCGAGAGAAGAAAGAAAGAAAGAAGGAACACCCTCTGACCGACTTCACTAAATACTTCTTGTGCCTCTGTGTATTGTGTTTGGAGCACTGTTCTTGCGCCAACGAACAATGCCCTCAGTGGATGGCCCAAATCTCTTATGAGCCTCGTTATGAGCCAACCGCATATACCTATTTTAGCGCATTTCTGTTCTCACTAAAGACCTAACAGTGTTCGATCATAATCGGCACCAATTTATCGACTGGTTACCCTCATAATAAGTTTCCGATAAGCAGACATCTGACAATGGTCAGGTGTGAAGGAGATCAGTCCTACTAATCTTCCGATACCACCACCTTGCTGGCGCATCCTAGCACGGAACGGACTAGGCTTTCAAAATCGGTAGTAAAACGATTTCACAGTCGTCTCGTCCACCCGGACGGTTGTCTTTCGCTCGTAGAGACAATCGCTCCAAGTGTATTAGACGAATGAGAAATTCACTTTAGTACCTATTTAGAAACCCAACTTATTCTCTGATACCGCAACCTTATCTGCTGGTTCATCCTTGCACGGGATGGGCCAACCCTCCATAGTCCATTCGTTCTTTCTCTGTCTGTGTCTCTTTTTATCATTCGCCCTTCTAATCCTCTTCTGAGCTTCTCTTGTCAACACACTCTGCTCTTTCCGTGTTCAAGAGAACCATTGCGCGGTTCGCGTGACGTTAAATACGTGCGAACTATGGTCGGCGATTTATGGGCTATGTTTCAATGCTACTATAAAATATTTTTGAAGATATACTCTATGTGAAACATAGCCCATTCAAACTACCAATCATAGTGCGAACCCATGTCAAGCTCCCATTTTAAATATGCGATACCATTCATGTAAACCACCTTGATATACCGAGTACGAACCGTCTTTCACTTTAGTCCTACTCGAGTGTTATTTCTTCGTTTTTCCGACCATTAGCCATGATTTCGAGTAGTTTGAGTAGGTTTCACTCTCAATATATAGATAAAAGCTTGCTTTCAGCTCCGTTTAGTTGGAAATCTCCTCTTACGATTCGAACATAAAAATCTTGATCCATGAAGTGTCATTCACATTATCCATTGTGTCATTGTTAAAGCTCTTCTCGTACGATATTTCCACGTCCGGTTAGTCAAAAAAGGCATCTATTGCGTAAAAAGAATCTGACCTTCTTTGGCCGCCCTTGATCCTGGAGGGAAACAATGTTCGTCTTGTGTGCTCCTGAGAGGCGCAACAGTGACAAACTTGTACTTTCCGTTCCTTCCTTCCAATTGTTTGGCCGAATCCATTGACCCCATAGAACACTTACTGGGTACCAGGGAGCAACTTTTTGACTGACTTTCGTCTGTGTGCTCATCCCAACCGTCATCTCTGATGAGCGAGAGTGAATGGCTCGCCAGTGCGCACGGACGAAAAACGGTCCATAAGTCGTTCCCTACTGGGTACTCTCGACTTTTCACATTTTTTTATGTCCTTCCCACTCCTTGAGGCACCGCGATTTCTCACTCCCAAACCGTTTGATGAACCTCAGGTTTAGCCAAACGTGGCTCAGATCCTCATGGCTGTTTTATGGGTGACGGACAAAGCCATATTCCATTATGTTTCGTGAGTCCAATAAATACCTATGGATCTTGAAACATTGCTTATTATTGTTTTTTCTTTATATACGAAAAAATATGTTATAGATGGGCATTTGCGCCATAATGGCGAAGATATCAAATGCACAACCAAGGCGCGGCTCAATTTTCTAATTCACCATTATTGCGCAAATGTCCACAGCGCTCTTTTCTTTCAGCCTAATTCTCACGCAAACCCTTTCGAGGAACCTCGAGATTAGCCCAACTTGAGCTCATCATTGCTCTGTTTTTATGCAGGGTTGCGGGGACGAGTTAGCCCTTCTTGCGCTTTTCTGCTTATTCTGCTTCATCTTCTCTTCTCATTCTGACTAATTTCCCGATCACCGGCAAAGTTCTGCCTCCTTGCATAAGAACTGCTGCAGTGCCAAATTCGCATTATCTCCTTGCAACTGGCTGTAGGAGGAGGCCCTTGAGTGCCCGGTCGGTCAATCATTGTGGCTCTTTCGAACCCGAGCTTCACATAATCATATCCAGCTCTAGACGGTTCCCTGTTGATCCCTCGCGTATTTCCAGTGTCAGTCTCGTCAGCATCAAACTCACAGTGCACTAATCTGCTTCTTCATAACTGCGCAAATGTTCAGCAGGGTTTCTAAATCGGTAGCAAAGTGCATTTCTCGTTCGTCTAACCTCCGCGGAGGCGCTCTCTTTCCGAGTGAAATAGATGAATAGCCAATGCACTACCGATTCAGAAATCTATTGCGAAATTACCTGTCTCCGTCAAGCCTCGCGGAACGATATTTTGCTGTGACCAATGACTCCGAAATCGTCTTTCACGCTTTCTTTGTGTTTGCCTACTTTGTCTTTGCGACCTTTACAGAAGTGGCGCCAATCGCCAAGACTTGTGCCGCTTAGCACCAGGGTGGATTTAAATAATCCGTGTCGCGTTGTTAGTCGTTTGGGCATGACCGTGAGAGTTAAAGGAGGGAGGCTATTTATTTCACGGCTGCCTGATCGGGGAGGGGGGGCAACTAGTTGCTACTATTGGTGTTTATGACCGCTTGAGCCTCCTACCCCCTCCTCTCCCTGCCTTGTCCTCAGGGGCTATTGTAGTTATCTCGAGGCCAAATCATCTCTCGATCGCCCTCATCCAATCCAAGATGAGTCTCATGCCATCAATACTTTCCCCTCCTTTCCTCCTTTGACATGATGCCCTTCTGGGCAGCACAAAAGGAAAATGAAATGGGGGCCGAACCCCCTTCAAGCAATAAGAACGAACTAGAGGCGACTCCTCTCAGCTCTGATCGTACAAACTTTCGCCCCTTTTCCCTTCTATTCATAGTATGTGTGTCCGTATGTCCGTCTTCTTCCTGTGTTCGCGCTATCGATCATCCGTGTTGTTGATCCCGTACCTACAGTAAACCCCTGATTCAGGAGAGATCGTGGCAGGATCCAAATCTTGAACGCTCGGAGATCAGGAGCCCGCGCGGAGAGAAATAGAGAAATCGACGTGGCTCTTGACGTAACTCTTCACGCGGTCAAACAGGACGAAGGGAAGAAGAAGAAGACGACTAGGCACTTTCGGCCGTTGACTTACACGCGTGTGTGGCAACCAATAGTGTCTACTGATCTTATTTCGACTACCTACTCGACCCTGGACTTGACTACTTTCTATCCAATCGATCCTTCATAGACACCTACTCGATCCTCGAATTGCTATACCGCTTCAACTGTCAACCGACTTGCTATACTTATACTTTCTTCCCCCATATCCGACCCCTCATATGTCGTCGGAGTGATTCTCGCTCGCCGAGAAGCCGCGAATTCTATCGAAGATGATGTACCACCGTCACTACGCGCCACTGGGCTACGCAGTCAGCTACAGTCCCCCGGAGGACTATAGCAGACGACGCGTGACCTTTGCCGAGGCGGAAGCCGCAAACAATGTCGGCAAGCGCCCAGCAACCCGCAGCCGGAGCGTGCAGCCGTCACGACTAGCCGCTCTGGACGCAGCAGCAGCCGCAGCCAGGAGAAGAGAGCGGAGCTCGTCCAGGGAGCCCGATCGACGCGTCGGCGGCTACTACGTCGAGGTCGAGTCCCCAGCGATTCAGAGGAGACGCGCGGTGGACCTATCCAGGAGCGTTCCTGACTTTGAAGACTCCGGACTGTGCTCGACCTCGACGACGTCATCGTCGGGACCCGAATCGCCCGTCTTCAGACTCAACGCAAGGTCCAGGAGGTCGCGCGGAGAGCGACTGTTCCGCAACATCGCCATGACGCCCGAGCAACCGAGGAGGAAATGTGAGCGAATATTTTCAGTTGATTTTGGGGAATTCACGGGGATTTGTGCAGATTTTCTGCTACGAACATTGATATTTTAAAGTTTTCTATTTTTATCTTCACTATTATAGGACAAATGTCTATTTCTATTATTACCTCTTTCATCTTCCGTTGCAAACTACGCGCTTCCTGTCTCCTTGAGCGAATTAGGCAAACTTGAACGGCTTAAGAGAACAACCGGGGGCTAACGGTTCTCTTACACTGCCGAAGTTGTTGTGCACGCTCCATTACCTGTGGACTTTGATTACCATTGTCTCATACTCTCAGCGCAGCTTCCCACTCTAGCCGATCATGAGCGCACTCTAAATGGAGACGAAAATCATCAAAGTTCATTTGATTGCTGTTTTTGTTCGCGCGATGATCTTCTTCTTCTCCTTCTTAAGATGCGCAAATCTTGTTGCCATCCATCCTATTACACTCAACGACACTAAATACCTTTACGGCCCGCGAACGGGGGCTGTAAAAATACCCCTTGCTCCGCGTTCATTTCCAGTCACTACAGCCCTTTTAGGGGTCGACCATTATCTCCTGCTACTTCCTTAACTAAAAACAATCAGTAAAGACCTTTTAGGGATCATTTGCTCCTGTTACTGCCTTATATGTAAAAAAAACAGTAAATCCTATTAGCCAATCCCATTAGTCGTAAGAAGGTTGTTGATCAGCTGTATACAACTTCCTCCTATGGGCACCTACGCATAAGCAACATTCAGGGAGACATTGGGAAACAGTGACAGCTCATGGGGGAAGTACCTAACAAGCGCATTATGTGTTGTGGTCAGAAAGCCGTTTAGACCGGCTTAGGCAGGGTTACTCACCGGCGTTCGTTGATCATTAGGAAGAAATACTATTTTCCTGTGATTCACGTCAAATTTCCCAACTATTGATACTGATGCCCTCAAAACAATCATGTTTTTGCAATGGAACTATTCAAGCATTAGATGCTTCGGTTTCTCCATATTTTTGTTATTTTTCAAGCGGAGGTGCTGACGTCCACGAAAAATCATGTTTTGCAATGGCCGATCAGATCAATTCAAGCTCGTCCATGCTCCGGTGTGAAGCAAAACACTCGAGGTGTGTGCCAAAGACAATCCTAACTAGCCTCGGCAAAAAGAGTATGAGTGTGTGTGTGTGTGCTGAGTCTGATTGCGCGGATTGATCCGAATCTTATGGGAAGCCATATCCCATTTGGGGATACTATCCATATACCTATCCATACGTAGATATAGCCGAATGGCCCCAGGGGACCGGATGAAACGCTACTCTCACAGGATAACAATCGAAAGGTGGCACGTTCATTTGAAAGTGAATAGGCCAATGGGCGAAGGTATAAAGAAAGACCTCCAATTGAGCAAGCAACTTTTCCCATCCTGCCTAGGGAACAGCTAACCAAGAACCGATTGGGGGTTCGAAATTGGTAGGATCTAAATCAACTTCCCATTCGTCTAAACCGCTATCAAGCGTAAAGACATCAGCTCCATGGAGATTAGACGAATGAGGGAGGATGCACTACGGGGGATCAGCTATTACACATCCTAACAGAACTGTTGCTCTAGTATATTTATTGCACAGTTGAAACATATTCCATGACGACGAAATATCACGTAAAAATTAGAGACCAGAGTGGCATCTAGGTGTGAGACGCGTACAAGAAATAACAGTTCAGATAGGATGCATAATAACCAAGTATTGATTTCATCAAGTCGATTGCACTTATTGGATCCAGGACCTGTTTTCGTGATTAGTCATCAGTTGATCAACATAATTTCCAATTCTTGTGATTTCCGGGATCAATGTCCACATCATCCATTACACTTTTTCCGTAATTGCAAGGTATGTTGTGACACTTTCGTCGCACGAACACCGGGATCTAATTCCAACCTCTAGTCAGCAAGGAGGAGGGGGGCTGAATCACACTAGCAAAACACTGCTGATAGACAAGAGCCCATGGATGTTTGCGCCAAAATGATTAAATGAACAGGTGTGCCATGAAAAAGACCAGAATAATGGCGCATCTGTCAACTTCATCGTTATGGTGCAAATGTGAATGGCGCTCCTGTCGTGTACCCCAAAGCACAAATCAAATGTGGGAAGAGCCTGTGAATGGTTTTTTCGGAGACAAAAATGGGTAGCATCCCAAGGATGCTTTGTTTGAGAAACGCTCCTCTTTCTCATCAAGATCGCCCTGCACTGTTCGGCTTACAAATGTAAACAGCCGCGTGTTCTGTCACGTCACTACTCCTCTCTCAGCGTCGCACGCACGCCGGGTTAGCCAGGAAGCAAATATCGGAGCGCGAACGCCCATGAAGAGTGCGCTCCTCCGAACAAGGGAGCGGCTGTTGTCCATGTGTGAAGCCAGCCGGATGACGGGCTCTTGATCTTCGAGATGAGGGGGTGGTGGCTGATCTATGGAGTGGATATAGGACATAGTAATACCAGATTTTGTCTTAGCGTTAGATATGTCAGGCAAATAAGCGCATACTAATCTTAATGCTGGACGAAATACGAGCAAAGGGGAGTACCCTCTCTGTTGTCCAGGTGTGAAGCAGGATTCACGATCTTCGATATAATGGTGGTGGCTGATCTACGGGATGGATAAAGGGGACATCGGATCAGGGATCCGTGTCCTTTATCCCCCTCAGGGGGACTTTTACAGCGCGGTGAACTCTTCGGGCGAGAGAGAGGTGATTAGCGATGGCACAACAGCCACCACACAACCACACACGAGAACGAAATCGGAGATACCACTCTCTTTCTCTGCACTCTCTCATCTAGCCGTTGTATCTAGCCATGAGAAGGTGAGCCCTCAGGGGAGCCCTCAGGGCATAGTCACCGTCTTAGTCACACTCCGGAACCTATGCAATCGTCCTCCTCGTGCATTCCTAGTCGGTCCACCATTGAAGAAGCCTACGAGCCCGTGGATGACCTACAGGTGTGTGAGGTGCTCTATCGTTACGGAATGGATTCTCTAAGCAGACTTATTCAGTTTGGCTGTAAGATGTTAGTAGTATTTTAAAATTCCAGTTGGCAGCTACACTGCGAGCTCGGTCAAGTTTTGATTGTTGTAGCTTCCGTGAAACATAACCATTCTCGCAACTACCATCCTAATTTAAGAGCGACAATGTACTCATCCGGACTTCGTCCTCGACTCTGCCGTGGAGGAGAGGTTCGGTGTGGAAGTCAAAGCCTCTTCCATCCGAGTCTGAAGACTTGTCCAAGTCCATGCCTTCTGAAGATCAACACCATTATTTCACTATCTGGCGCCCTAATAGAAGGCGACCCTCTCTAAGGAGTAAGAGAAGATCCCTGCTAACATGGATGAGCATCTCCAGTCATGCAGGTACTGTGTTCTGTATTCACTGATTCCTTGGTCTTGACGATTTGGCGCCTTGGCATTTTCCTGAATACGTAGTACTGGGTATATTATGAATTTCCTGGTGCATATTAGCTCGTTCCGCACTGAAGCTCGGACAAATTTCCCGGTGAATAGGTCAGAATGACGAAGTAGTTCCGGAAGAAGAAGACATTTCACAGTGAAAGGGAGATAAAGGCGCGAACAGCAGCAGTCGCTAATGGAGCATGAAACTGTCGTGTCGTGTTCCTTTTGAGGCGTTTATGGGGTCGACGCGTCTTGTCTTGGCCATCTATTGCTCTCTTATCTGGTTGAATTTGAAAACGAAGGCTATCGAAGCCACTCTAATACGGTTGGCACTTTGACTGATTTATGGAGTATGTTTCAAGTCTACTATATATTTGAAGATATTCCTTTATCCGAAACATAACCCATAAAATATTCAAAGTGCCAACCTTAATCTTCTTTTTCCAACTAGTGTTTTAAATAAATGGTCCCTTTTTGATAATTCTGAACATTGGCAAACCTTTTGGCTTGAAAACCATCCGGGTTGCGGTACCTACGGTCCATTGAGACTCACTGCACCAAGATCCTATGCGGGGTTCTTCTTCATTTCGCTATCCCACCTCTCCAACCTAGTTCCGTCTTCCTCACTTCCAATACATTCGCCAGCTGTTTTTGTCTGCTTGTGTCTCGTAGCGCCTGGCCCGCCACTGACTTTGAGCACTTTATGATGCTTCAATATGAGAACGGCCTTTCTAAAAGCGGTATCTGATCAACTGTGTTCTTCGAAGTAGGTATCCTAGATTTGATTATATCCGTACTAAAGGGCCTCATTACACTCATAGCGCATGTGCTTGAAAGTGATATTTTGAAATAACAGAAGTCTGAATGAGGCACGATTTCGCAAATATAGTCGTTTTTGGCTCTCTGCAACATATAATGATCCTCTTCTTCTTCTTATTCTTCACCATGCAGAGTGTCTCCGATTGCACGGAATCCTCCCATCTTTTGTTTTCCTCCAGTCGTCTTTTCCTTGGGGCAGTCACAGTGGCTTTTTCCACACCCGGAGGACTTGTGCTGATGAAACCCGACCCTCTTCCGAGGTGACAAAAAATGAGGCATGTCACAACAGACTTACTATGGAACGGTCTGAGGCCTTCGCGAAATTGGAACCAATGACTATGTGCGATGGATAGGAGTATGGTGGGAGTGTTGAACGCAAATAATGAGATTTATTTCCCATGGCTAGTTTTCGAGAAAAAAGCGTCTGACGGCATGCAACTCGATTTTCGCTTGTTTTTCTAGTTTCTCTCCTGAGAGCACCCAGTGAAATGAGAACCAATGGCTAAGTGCAATGGATAGCACATTTTCGAGAGAAAAAATGTCTGAAACCTTGAGATTTTTACTTCACTTGTTTAAAGTGAGTGAAAATCCTGACTTTTCAGGCATTTTTTTCTCTCGAAAATATACCGTGATAAAATTCTCTCGCTGCTCGAATTATACACTCCTATCATACTGCTATCCATTGACTTAGCCATTGGTTCTCATTTCACTGGGTACTCTCAGGAGAGAAACTAGAAAAACAAGCGAAAATCGAGTTGCATGCCGTCACACGCTATTTTCTCGAAAACTAGCCATGGGAAATAAATCTCACTATTTGCGTTCAACACTCCCACCATAATCCTATCCATCGCACATAGTCATTGGTTCCAATTTCGCGAAGGCCTCAGACCGTTCCCTAGTTAGGGAAGGAGTGTATGAAGTAGGGTTGGCAGTTTGATTACTTTATGGGTTATGTTTCACAGGGGGTACATCTTCAAATATATTGAGAGCATGGAAACATAACCCATAAGGTAGTCAAACTGCCAACCATAGGCAGACAAAAGGTTAATCAGCCCGAAACAAACGAGTTGTGCCCAGTACACATTTGGCTTCGGCTTCACTTTGAGGAAGAGTCGTTTGCTTGATTCATGGGTCGTTTGACTCTACTGCCCAGTTGCTACCTTAGTATTATTGTGTAAAAGCAACTTGATATACCGCGTACACACACTTCATCTGGTTGACGACTGTGCACTCTCAAATTTGCATGCTATTTCGTCGTTTCTCTGACCATTAGCCATGATTTAGAATAGGTTTCACGCTCAACATATAGAGGCTGACTTTTAACTCTGTTTACCACAATAATAGTTTCTTACGATCTCTACCTGCAAGCAACCTGCAGCCTTACCTACCTAATAGCAGTACCTGATTTTGATTTGGATACCTATCAAGTAGGCGCATACTTACCCTTAGAATGAATTCTCCAGTCGTATGCAAAAGCTACTAATAACTGCTAAGACGCTGCCTCTAAATGCACAATGTTCCACAGAAGTAGATATTATGTTTTGTACGTCATGTTTGGCGGACTCTGATTGTCCAAACACAGCGGCTATATTCACCTTCTGAAGCATATCCGAAAACATGTTAGGGCTCAAAATGCGCGGGGCTGATAGGCGATCAAGACATGAAAAGCTGAAATTACTAAATATTCGAATGTGCGAGACCATCGACATTCGCGCCATAATAGTGGAATGAGTGTTAATTTCGCAATTATAGCCCAAACATCCACGCTACTACATTCACGTCACCATTGTGGACCAATTGTCCATAGCCCCATTGCTACCTAATTACCCAATGACTCTGGTCCTTTATGATTGCCCAACTAGCCATGACTCGCATTCATTTCGCATTACTGCCTGTCTGCCCATAACAAACCCATAAAAATTCATCAACCATGGCTGGGGGATGTGACCTCACAGTGGCAATTCCCCGTCCATCACTCTTTCCCCACTACAGTCTCAGACGCTGAGACGCCTTTCAATTGCCTGACTAGAGCCTGACCTATGGTTGGCAGTTTTACTACTTTATGGGTTATATTTCAAGGCTATTATGTATTTATTTAAAAATATAACCTCTGTGAAACATAACCCGTAAAGTAGAAGTATTGCCAACCTTAACTCCTTTTCCCCCTGTACAGCCGCAGACGCTGAGACGCCACCAATTGCCAGGGGTTGAATCTGGCCCAAGGACCTTCTCTGCTACCGCTTATTATATACCTCCTTTGATGACCCGAACGGCGTTACCAAGCTGGCACGAACTAATCCCCACGGTGCCCGAGCGCAACAACAAGGTGCTCTTTCACAATAGCCCTTGGACTCATTAAAGGTGCTCTTGATTAGCAATTCAGTCAATGGTACCTACTAGGCTATCGCAAATTTATTCCGATTGGTAGTATGCGAGTTCTAGAGACGACGAAGAGGAGGAGAATAGGATGGTAAGAATAGCCATTGCACTCGGATCGACCCCTATGCATAGCATTAGCACCTCTTTCTAACTCGCTCCCACCGATCGCTTAATGGTCTTTAGAGCCCTGAAGCGTGCTAAATACCGTGGTGAGATCTCAGGGGCTATCAATGCATGATCCATCGGGATTAGGGGGGATATCATACCGGTTGAGCCCTGCTCCTTCTCATTCTTCTTAATCTCGCCGACCCTTGGCCGGTCGGACGGATCATGCATAGGATCAAAGAGTTTATGCACTGGAAAACTTCTCCGTGCTTCTCTTTTCGATCGCATTGTGTGGAAGGAACTATCCAGATTTTCGAAATCACTGAAAGTAAATTTCTCATTCGCCTACGTTCTGTAGAACGTATTCCATGTGTCGAGCTATAATAGATGAAATTGATGGTGCATGCATTCTTTTAATTGTACCTATCTAATGACGCAAATTCGTGTAATTGTCTATTGTGCGTGGGGATTCTTCTTCTTCGTCTTTTCCATCCCCGGCGATATTTGCTTCTTTTTTGTCCTCGCCCAGTGTTTTCGGCCGTGTGAATGCTGTTGCAACAACACTTACGGACGAACTAATTGGATAAAAGAACGCTCTCCCCCGTGCGCTTCCTGTTCTCCTCCTTCTTCCTTCGAAGCTGAATGATTCTAGCTCTGCTGACCCCCACTGATCACTTTCACTACCAATTACCCGGCGTCTTTGGTAGTACTTGATTCTGACTGATTATCTGCTAGGTCTATCGAAATGAGTGACGCGACCGCTCCGACGAGATTCTGGAAGTTAGAAATTCCATAATGCGTTGTCAACATCCATGTCAGCTGTAAACAACACTTTCATAACTCCCAGTCAAAAGAAATATCAGGTGCGCAAACGAATGAGCCCTCTATTCAAAAGAGAAGAAGGAACCACGCACTTTGTTGCCCTGTGCGCCCGTTCGATTTCCCTCCCCGCCGCTGATTCACCCTCCGGGAGGCGTGGAATTCACTATTTCCTGGAATTCAGTGGCGCTGATTTTCATGTCGTTTTAGGATGACTTTTCTCACTTGAACTTGGACGATTTTGCTTATTTACCTCACTCCTAATTCTTGAGCTGATTGCGCTAAAATTGGACAGAATACGGAGAGTTTTAGACATTATTTTCACCGGTCTTGGCGCAAATACATGTTCCCGTTCTATGCCCGATTCGTGACTAAACACGGCTGTCCCAGTTCGCGCGAACGTTCAAAAGATCTCGCAGACGGTTTTTCCCTCTTGTGAACTTTCGGTATGTAAACACGTCCGGTCTGGCATTGTTCCGCAAGGTTATGGAGGCTTTGCAAACCGATCCCATACCTTGGTTTTTGTGCAAAATGAGCAGAGCTTCTACCAGAAGCCTCCAATTATGTTTCATGGAGGCTTCATAACTTTGATATAGTGCGACTGAAACATAACCGATTTCCCATACAAAGTGACAACCCTAATTGCAAACAATGTCATGTAGAGGTTGAGAATGCGCGACCCTTTCGCTTCCCTGCACTGATTATCCTTCAATGTCCTTATCTGGTACACCAATAGGTCGGCACTCCTTCTCTTCTTTCGCTATCACTCAGTAGTCTAAACTACTGTTGTTCGTGAAAGACACCTGCGCCATGATATTTGCGCAACAATGGTGAAATGGACACTTGCGCCGTTAAAGTGATGATAACGATGGCGCATGTGTCCATTTCACCATTACGGCGTGAAAATTCATGGTGCTCTTGTCTTTATCCCAGGCCGTTCCTCCTTCTTTCGCTATCATTCAGCCAGGCAGTCTAACCGACTGTTGTTATTTGTCGGCCCGCCACTACTGTTCGCAGTTTGAGTTCGAAATGTTTTGAAAATGTTTTGTCAAACGCATTTCTCTGCTGCATTGTAGCTAGAACAATATCGAGTATTTATGATAATACTGTTGCATATCTCAATCCGTTGTCCCTTGTCGTATCTATGAGCAGATGATAAAGGGGATTAGTGGCTTTCGATTAGGGAGCACATCATGGAATTTCCAACCACACCTATCTCGGTCGTCTCTCACTACGATCGACATCCACTCGGAGGAGATTGGGGAGGTTTGCAATTCCATAATGCGTTCCCTAGTCTAACCGACGACTGTTGTTATTTATCGGCCCGCCGCCTTTTCCTTGATTAAGTAGTTGGGAGATTAGACGGGTCCCATCCCTCTCAATCTCCTGCAATCTATCTTTAGTTTCTCCTGCCCAAATTGCCGGGAGTTCTTTCAATTTTGACAAGATCTGTCACTAACTTTATCTTCCTTGGCACATCAAAAGAACAAGCTAGGGTGAAGGTTCCTGATCTATCGCCATAGCTCTTCTCTTTCATTGTGCGTATCATTTTATCACCACGAACTGAACTGACTGATTTAAGAATCAGTTCCTGCCGTATTTCTCTAATCTAATGAAGCCAATCCGCGCCCTGATGGTAGAATGGACTGAAGCTCCACGAGACGTGGACGAAGGTGCAGCTATTAGCTTTATGGCTGAAATGTCCAAGACACTCTTGTCTTACACCCAGCTAGAATGAGGACTAAAGCCCGTACACCAGCTGGCTTTAGCCACCTTGACTCCAATGAGTCTCTCGCATCCTCATTTCTCACATGGATCACTCTCATCATATTTCATCGCCCCACGCGAGGACCAATTGGCAGTTTCTCCTCCGGATGAGCACAACAGCCACTCATCATTCAATTTGCAACCTCTACCCCGCACTTTCCTCTGCGTCTCTGGCCACTCTCTCGACCGCAGCACTCTCTCGCACCCCCCCCCACCCCTATGAGCAGTTCTCAAGGAGTGGTAATCCGCCGAAATTGTTGGGGGTTGTTGCGCCGGCGGGAATCCGAGACGTGTGTGTGACCCGGCGAACTACCTGATCGACTACAGTATCCCAAGTACGGTAGTTCCCTTGGGTCAGATTCGCAAATAGATATCCATTCAAATCTCGTCCCTAGCCACTATTTCTCTGCTTCTCTGGCCACTGAAAGATCTTTCCCCGGTCATTCAAATCCCGACCCTTCTCCCCGTTTGCTGCTATGATCTATGTGAATGAGCAGCCGCCGCGCACTCTGCTTCTCTGAACTCTCTCCTTTCCTCTGCGTCTCTAGCCCACAGCAACCACTCACCATTCAGGAGCACAAGCCATTCACAACCACAGACAGACTTGCTTGTATGCTTCATGTTCAAACAGTTTGCGCATCTGACCCACGAAACTTCCTGTCTTATTGTTAGGATATTATGAACAGAACTGTTATATCCAGTACGCTATCTAATAGGGGTATGTTCTCTGACCACTGTCTCCCTCAAATTTCGTCGTTTCTCTGATCAACATACGTGATTTAACATATGTTTCACCCAGACTACTTATAAGAAAGTGAGAATTCTGAGCAGCAGCTCAGCTCGGATGCATAACACTGTAGATGCATGTCTCATTGCCAGCTCTTCAGGTGTCCCTTGTTTTTGTCACCTGTTTACATACCTTGGGGAGATGATCTGTTTGGGAAATCGACCCCTGAGCTGGCTGTCTCTCGAGTGGAGTGGTGTATTTCCAATAATCCGCCCAGAACCCCCTCAGAACAATTGGGCTGTCTTAGCACCCACAGCCACAGCCACTTTTCTCCCCTTTGTCAAAGTAAACTACTTTTCGACGGTCTCACTCTATCATGTCTGGACTCTCCATCATATCCACACTCTCTCGCCTCTTTCTCATCCCTCCCACCGTCTGGGATCTCTTCAAGGGCCATTGTCTCTCGCCCCATTCACCTTGCCAGAAGAGAATGTCCAAGATCTTGACAGCCGAACACGATCTGCGCGCTCTGACATCTCTGCGCTCTCGCATGTTTCCTCTGTGTCTCTACACCGTATGACCGTCTGCGCTCTCTCCCTTGTACCCACTCTCTCGCCTGATACCTTGAAGGTCTTCTTACCGCATCAACCACTGTCTGGCTCTCTCTAATGCCCACACTATCTCTCTATGCCCTCATCCCTCGGGTGCGGAACCTCTTTACCTCCCTTGTGCGAACAATGTCAAAACACTTTGGTTCCCGCAGCGATTATCGGTCATACTGTAGCTTCTGAGCTGGCTACTGGTCCTGCACGAACTCTCAACTCTTTCTTATATAAAAAGCACTATCTGAAATTATGATCAGACGTCTTGAGTACATGCGAGAACAAAACGAAAAAAGTTTGGTCTCAATTGGAATTTCCGTCCTACTGTAGGGATATGTAAAACCACTCTGGAGATCGCGAAACAATGATGCGCTTTATGACGGCGATGGACGCTCCTGCAACCACTTTTACTACCGCCTGGGGCAGCGGCGCTCTGCTTCTCTGTCGCTCTCTTCAGCATCCTCTGCGTCTCTAGCCCCTTTTTGCTTTCTGCGCTCTCTTCGATTGCCCACTCTATCGCCCGCCTCAATCATCTCGATGTTTCGCCCCCCTCGGCCCCCATCACATTTCCAGATGGCTGTAGAATTCGAACCGTGCCTGAACCTCTTGAATTACCACTGTCTCTCGCCACGACTCTCTCAGGATACTGTAGTGTCTCGGGCACCGGAAGAATTGTCAATCTCTCAATTCTTTATGTGGAAAGCTACAGGCAGATGCTGGCAGATACGCCTTTTGCATTAGCGTGAGTGGAGAGGTTAGAGGTCCAAATCCTCGTCTTGTCTGGCTTCTTTGAGGTTTCACACTAGAGTTGGCAGTTTGTGTGCGGATTCGCTTATGTTTCACCGATCATATATATCGAAAGTTACAGCTTTCGTGAAATAAAACCGATTTCATTTAATAACTGCCAACCCTATTGCGCCCAGAAAAATGCTGTCGTTTTCCGCATATTCCTAACTGTCCTTTTTACGGCCCAAATTGCCATATACGATAAGTTAATTAGAGGCAGGTGACAGACAATTATTGTGTGTATCAAGGTATCAAGGGTGTCGTATTTGGGAATAAGGAGTTCTGACCGTTTTCCTTAGTGACTCATTCTCTCTCGATCATCGTAGATAACCGGTCGGAATGAGTGAACAGATTACTATGATTCACCTTTATTCCCTAATATGATACCTTATTTATACTAATTGCAGCGCAGAACAGTACAAAAACAGAGCATTTCCAACCTAAAAATTTATATGATCAAGTCAAGAATAGGTTCTACGAGAGAAATTTCAATTTTGCCCCTGGCCAATTCGCCTTTCGTTTCAAGAGTTCTCAAGTACTCGTCCTCTTCTTCCTCTCCTTGGCCGATTTTGGCCCTTAGCCAATTTATTTTCCACTCGGGAGTCAAAGTCGTTCAAACCAGTAATCTCTCTCATACCGCAATTCCTTGTAGGATCTGTGTGCACTTGTGTACACGGAAGTCTAATTTGGTCCTACCACGAATGGCAAACATTACGGTATCCTGAGAGTATCTTGCCCACAACAGTGTCAACTGTGTTTTCACCTCTGGAGTGTTTGCGCGGGGTGCTTGGCATTTTTTGACGTTCACGGACAAGCATCTGTCTATCAATAGGAAAGTATTATGGAATTTCCAACCTCCCTTATCTCGTCGGAGCGGTCGTATCTCATTTCCATAGACGACCGCTCTGAAGAGACTGGGGAAGATAGAAATTCTAGAATGAGTTCCCTTGCTGTCTGTGCTCTCTCCCTTTCTCATATGATCTCTCGCTTACAGGCGCGAGAATTGTTGTCAAAATATTGGCATAGTAGCAAGTTGGAAATTCAAGTTTTTCCATCTATTGCTGCATCTTGAGCATAACGATGCATTTATCAATCTGTTTTGATCCTATGGCGTAAATATCCATGGCGCGTTGCCTATTACTCGCATCCAAAATTCCGCAATGTCCTCACATTTCACCCACAACAGACTGACATGCCAGAAGATTTATGCAATTTTTTGGTATTATAGCGTAAATTTCCAGTTGTCTTCTGCTCCGAATTCCATAGAGTCTCAGCTTGAAACCGTATGTATTATCATACACCATGTCTCAGCATGTGTCTACTTAGCGCAGGCAGAAGAAGATACCAGTTCGCGTGTGATCGTCATCGTGTCTGCGTCTCTTCCCCCTAAACACTCTCTCACCACTCTAACCGTCTGCGCTCTCTCTTATTCCCTTGTCTCTCATACAAGATACTCCTGTGCGCCTAATCCCATCTGTCTCTATTGTAAGGAGGAGTGGAGTATGTTTAGCCTGAGGATCTTCGGAACGTAGAGAGTGTGCAAGAATGAGAGAGTGCAGAGAAACAGACGGTAATGGAAGATGAACATGAACGCACGCACATGTGATAGGCAGATGATGCCAACCTACTTACCGGCGTGTCCGTCTCCGTAGTAGAGTTGGCAGTTTCTATTCAAGATCGGTTATATTTCACAAATGCTATATAACCGTGATATATAGAACTATTAATGCATAACCGATTTCGCATCTTTCGTAGTTCTGCTTGCCTAAAATACGGATTCTATGTCCAGATCCGTGTTTTTGCTTTCACATTCCCGTAAAACACGGAGGACGCATCACATAGCATAAACCCATTTACCTTTGTCTGGCAGAGAGCGTGGGAAAGTGAGAGAGCGCAGAGAAAAAGAGACAGAAACAAAGCTTAGCGCGTCCTTGACGGAGGATCATGTCCATACTTGATAACGACCATTTGAATAGCCTTTTTCATCTGCGTCTCTCACTTTACCCTGATCCCTATGTACCTGATTTGCAAGCTGCTCCCGCTTTTTCTAGTACACCCACAACTTCAGGCGCGGACTGTCCGCTAAACTCCGTAGTATTCAGAATATTCACGTGTATTTCGAAATCGCCTCTAACCGGCGTAACTTCCTCGTCTGTCTTCTCTGGTTCTCTCGCATTCACATGTTATTTCCTCCTTTTCATACCTCCAGAAGACCAAAACGGCGCTCCTCCATATTTGCACTACCGCGTATGTGGGAATTTTTGTTCGGATGGACGTGTCGTTTGCTTTATGTCACTCTTTCCACATTTTGGACCATTATTCACGAGATTTCTTGGTGCCGATCATCATCGTTTCGAATATTCCGTTCCACTTGCATTCGCTAGATTCCGGACTGTTCCAGATAATATGAGAGAAGGCGGCCTCACGGTGCCGACCGCCGACTCCATTAGTCCGTCGAGGTTCGGCAGCGTCAGAGGTGAGAGATCAAAGATCAAAGATCAAACTACGAGGATCACGATCTAGGATGACTGTTTTCCGCAGAACACCAAACACTTCACGGCGCTTGTTTATTCTGATCTTTCCTCTTGTTAGTGTTGTGCAAAGAAGATTTGTTTCTGTGTCTGCGTCTCTTACATTCCTTCACTCTCCACTAGGATTGGCAGTTTGTATGCGATATCGGTAATGTTTCACTGACTCTATTAACCAAGGTTATATAGCTTCAGTGAAAAATAATTGATCTCGCACACAAACTGCCAATAATACTCTATATTCCTTCATGAATCTCTCTCATAACAACGAATCCTCTGATCTTTCTCTGTATATTGTCTGGACTCTCTTAATAATTGGCTGTTCTCTCTAGTCTGGCAAGCGCTTGTCAGCGCTTTTTGCCACGAGAAAAGATTATTGGGCAGAAGGAAGAGAAATTATTTTCGGCAGGGATAAGGAGTGAGACTCTGTGAAATTTAAAGCACCAAAAATAAAACATTTCCAATCCAATCGCGGAGGGGGGGGGGGGGCGTGGTGGAGGGGGGGGGGAGTGGGGGGGGAGTGGTTGGGGGGTTTG
>JACMIF010001266.1:3862-25315 GCA_014805445.1 Diplogasteroides magnus | reverse complement strand
CTAAAACACGGATCGATTGGTACCTGGACGCCGCTTCCAGGCGCTATATCTCGAGAACGAGCGATTTCTGAGTATATGCATAAACAAGTTTTCTGCTCAGAATTTTGCGCTCTTTCATCTGAGAGTAACTTCAAAAATCGTGACAAGGTCCCTTTAAAGATGCCAGTTCAAGTAAAGTTATGTTCATTATTTGCCTTAAATACGTCAGCTGCAATGCATATGGAAGCACGAAAATTGGAGGATAATTGAGTAAGAATAAGGGAAATTGAGTAAGACTGAGGGAAAGCTGAACTTGGCTGAGAAAGACTGTGGAAAGTTGAACTTGACGGAGTAAAAAGAGGGAAATTGAGGAAATGTGAGTAAATCCAAGGATGGCTGAATAAAAAGCGGTCTTGGCCCAGCAGGGCCAAGACCGTTTTTTACTCAGCCATCCTTGGATTTACTCAGACATTCTCAACCAAGTTCGAATTTTGTTACCAGGGACAATCAATGTCAGTCATGTGAACTTTTATCGTCAAATCGAAGGAGACTTCAAACTTATCATTCTTATGGCTGAAGCGATTACGAGGAGCAATAAATACTTGTGGGTAGCTGGAAAATGAAGTGAAAGAAATAAGGGACTGAGAGATGGGAAGGCCATTTGTGTCAATCATTCCTTAGTTTCAAATGTCTTCAAACTATCTTTCTTTTTTCCATCTCAAGATCATGATATTCTTTCAATTGTGATGATGTGTTCAATTCTTGGGATTGACGAAAACAAGCAAAGTAATCCGAATCGACGGGGCGATTCTGTACAAGATTTCAGTATCGGCCCGTCTCACGAGGAAATTCCTGACAATCAGGGAAAGGAGCGAAATAGTGCCAATTTGAAATGGTAATGAGTGACAGGGGAACATGCACAATCAACAAGGAAAAACAGACAAAGCAATGAGATTCTGGCTATCCTAAGGCGAGGAATTCATCTGGAATTATTAAAAGTTTCAAAAATTATTATTTTATTACTCTGGATTATTATGTTCTGGAATTCTGCACGAAATGAAAGGGGCTTGCAAGCATGACACCCGACAATGTAATTGGTTAAGAGAGAATTGGAGGAGTCCGCGCGTAGTCGTTCAGGCATCCTCACGGGGTCGTTTAGCTCCTGTCACTACCCAGTTGTACCCTACAGCAGATGAAGCCGTTGTCGTTGCCGGTGTACAAACAGGCCGAGTTGTCGGGACAGGACTGAACAGAAGGATGACTAATGTATCCTATGACTACCGTATACCTGAGGGGTTCCATTACGAGCGTAGGGGTTGCAGGTACGGTAGTTTCCTGCCAGTTCAACTGGGACAAGGTTGGCCGGTTGGGGCGGACAAACATTGGGAAGACGGACATCGGATTCCAGACCACAGCAGATGTATCTAGAAAAAAATAATGTAAGAAGAAAAAAACAAATTTTAGGAGGCATAGCCTATTTTACTTGTGTTTCAAGCGGTCTTGATAATGCACAAATGAGCGGTGTGACAATAACATCGGCATTTCGCAATAAATAAAATGATACTCGCCTCTCGAGATTGGTTGAGAACTGGCAGTGTCTATTGGGTCCACAGCCTTGAATGGCATCATTGGCTGGAGCAGAAGGTGAACAATAACGGTACTGGGCTCCACCATCTCCAGGAACTGGGATGAGTTGAGGAGGGCAGACTGCAATGGGATACGGTATTAACAGGGATACTGTACACGGCAGTTCGCGGTGCGTTAAAGAGACGAATACCAAACGTCGAACGCACTCGCGATATTGATTGAAAGTGCAATCGAAATCTTTTATTATGAAGTGCTGTGGCATATTTGATCCGGGCGGAGGGGATACCCTCATCCCCTCCCAAGGCTCGTTAACAACGCCACTGATTGAACCGCTAATCGCGACCGCGAACGCGTCGATTCAACGGGCCCCGGCTGGGTCAAAGTGATAACGCTAGTGAAAATCGAGGCCGAAAAAATTCGTTTGAATTTTCGCGCCAAAAAATACGGTATGCGACGTGGTCGCGAGACGCGGTCAGTTCAGTGGAGCAACCCTGTTGAGTTAACGAGCCGTGTCTCCCCCTACCCTACTCGCCCTGGTTCGCGCTGCTAGGTTCGCATAACAACCCAGCTCCAGACCGTCTATAACAGTGCGGACGCTCTGCTCGGCGGAAAGGTAAATGCTCGAAAGCCGTGGTGTGCTTGACGCACGTGGTGTGATTTTGCTATTCAGTTAGCTGAATCGCCGTGTGTAGACTACAAACAGTAATCACTTACATCCAGTATCAACACTGTCAGGAGATCTGCAACAGTAGAATGCGTTCACACTGGCAGATGCCGTTGAGAACCAACAGAAGAAGTTGCCTGCAATACGAAAGATCAAAGTTCAAAGTGATCAAACTACAAACCAGGGCAGGCTCCGTCGACATTTGGTGTACACTGCATGGGCTGCAGAGAAAGGGCAGAGATGAAGGGCATCGAGGCGGCAGGGCACAGAGCTGAAAGGAGAAGCTCAAACTGTAAACAGCAGAGACCAAAGATCAGACTACATACACTGCAGCTCGGTGCTGGCTCCGCAGCAGACATTCTGGTCAAGGAGAGGGGAGGAATAGCATGAGTAGCCTTCAGGACAACCTCCAGACACACGGCCCGCACCTCCTGCAACGATTGTTAGATTACGGTAACATTTTTGTAGTCTAGGTAAATAATGCGGCGACAATCTGAAGTTGCCGTCTGAATTTAAGCAGTATTTGAAACGTATCCTCACCAGGGTTGGAGCAAGCCTGCAATCTGTTGCCATCTCCCTCCTTCGCTACGACAGTTCCTGAATCAGCCCTGTCTCTAACTGTCGGGTACTCTCTCACTGTGCCCCACTTCAATCTACCGTGATCCATTCAATCGCTGTGAGAGTCATTCTCACCTGGAGGACAGGCCTCACTGAGACAGTAGTTCTGACACGCTTTCTGAGTTGCGAAGTTGTTGCGGTTGCCTGAAGTTGGGATATGTTTCATCATGGCAATATATAATGATTATTTTTATTTGCGAAGAGACTCTCTCTCTCGTCAATGTTGAGCAAATAAGAATACTAACCCTCGCATCCATTGTACTCGAATGTCTGACAATTCTTGCCGTCGGCGTTGAAGAACCAACGAGAGATTCTAGATATTCAACTGATTATCAATTCTAAGATCATTATATTTCGCAGCCAAAACTTTTATAAACGAGGTCTATGATGCCTATTTGCACCGGGTTTGTCATCTCTGACCTGGTGGAAGAGCATCTGACTCCAACATCTCGTGGCTGAGAGCACACGTAGTTCTTCGTCGGACAACACAGAGACTTCGTTTGGTAAACGGTGCCCGTCCTGCAATACCGTAATCAAGATGTAATGGTGGGAATCAATCGATAATGGCTCTACCATATCCAAAGTACATACCATGTGGTGACAGGAGTGCAGTAGTGAGTGGATGGACATTGTCTGTTCGAGTTGCACGTACGCGCTCCTCCATTCTGCTCTTTCCACACCTGTCAATAAATGAGTTGAGAATTCAAAAGAAGTTAATGGAATTGTCATCATTCTTCGCAGATATAAAAATCTGTGAATTGGTCATATACGTTGGTTGTTTGTTGTTTTTACAGGAAAATATTACCATAAATAGCCTTTTTACACCCATCATTAGCCATGTTAGCTTCCGGAATGTCAACCTGTACCCCACAATGGAGTTGGATCCCTTCTGACTAAACAATGAGTAATTGAATGGTCACTCTGAATTCCTAAGGTCGCCCTGTCTCTGTTTGCACCAATATGCACTTCCGTCATTTACTAACGGAAATGAGAGAGTACACGAAATAGAGAGGAATAGAGAAGGAAAGAGGAAAAAGAGGATGGGAAAGTGAGAGGGAAGAGAGAAGATAATAGTCACGAACACAGAACAAACAATTGAAGGGAATTAGGATACGAGAGAGAAGAGAGTACAGACAGTGAGAGAAAGAACTTTCAAATATCTGACCTCTCCTCCATCAGGACAACTCTCCACACGACAGTAGTCCTTACAGTCCTGAATAGACATTTATCCTCATCTCATTTCTCAATAGCTATTGTCTTTGTTTATTTGTCTATAATAATACCTACAGCCAACAAAGACATGGACACAATAGAAAGTCAAATTCAATTTTACAGAACATTTCCTACTGAAATCATTGATTTTCCTTCTAATCATCGTATAAACACAACGTGAAACATACTTGTTGGGTGGCGAAATTGTTGCTGTTTCCATCACATCCATTGAATGAATAGGTCTGGCAGGTACGAGAAGTCGAGTCGTAATACCTGCAATGCATTTTTTCTTTCATTTTTGATCATGACTACTCATTCTAGAACTAGTCGATCTATGAATTTTGAGACGAAAGAGGAGGATTGGAAAATTGAAAAACAAAATTACGACAATATTTGACGAAATTTTAGAAGCACTAAATTACCAACCATCTGGTAACAGCGGGACCGCAGGTGGCACCAGCCTTGTACGCCAGAGAGCAAGTGTAAGCTGAAAAAAGACAAAAAATAATCTGCAGCCCGATGCGGGGCTCGAACCCGCAACAGCCAGATTAAGAGTCTGGTGCTCTACCGACTGAGCTAACCGGGCAGATGCGTACAAACCTTGGGTTGGGCAACATCCGTAAGTGGTTCCATCGTAGTAGCAGTAATGGTTGGCTGGGCAGGTGGTGGAAGCCGCGGCGGATCCTGAAGACACTGAGGGGGCATTCAGTGACTCATTTTAATCCTTCTGGACATTTATGGAACTTTGTCCCTTGGAATGAAGTCAAAGGAGAAATGTTTAAAAGAGTATGAGTGGGAGAATTGTCTAACAGTCTTATCTCTCTAGTTATTCTTTGTCTCTCACCTCCACAGATAATGAAGTTTCCATTGGAATCAGTGAGAGCTGTTCCTTGGATACACTGAGGCTCACCTAAATGTGTGAATTCATTTTAATATGTATCCTAATGCCCACTTCTGGCATCTCTGCAGTAGTCCTGGCACTCCTTGTACGAGTCAAAGTTGTTCGAGTTACCCTGGAAGGAAAGAGTTGACAAAGACATCGAGGGGAATCAAACCTGGCATCCAGAGTAGATGAACTCCTCGCAGTTTCCAGTCTTTGCATTGAACCACCATCTGTTAGAGTATGTTCCACAGTTACCCTAAATAATTGTGGTTGACTTTTATTGTAGCTACACGTTCATACAAACGTTGATAACAACAAATATTTACATATTAAGTGGAGTTTAGTGGATATTATTTAGATGATTGATATATTAGATTTATTTAAATCAACAGTCTCACCTGTTCTCTTGGCAATTTGCATACATATTGCGATCGAGGACAGCAGACTCCTGTAATTGACATTATTCCGTTCCGCCTAACACTCTCCAATTCCGGCCTGTGCTTCTATAGTTAAGTTCTGGTACAGTGCTGACTCCTTCAAGCTTGTGTGAGAGCGTGTGCTCCGAACCTCCTTGGAGAGACAATCAAAACGAGTGGCTACAGTACTCTCCAATGCGGTTCGTGGGGTCATACAGGGGGGCGTGCATTCAACCTCTGAGACCTCCGAAGGTTGTAGACCCTCCAGTAGATTCGCATGAATGAGTGGATGGACAAGCAGAGGAAGATGATCCAGTGGGTGAACATTCCATGTTCCTTTCCCCCGAAGAATCCTTGAGGGGCTCACCCGCAGAACAAAGAACTGAAATGGGACAATACACATCATTCATAGTGATTCAATTGAACAACATTTGACAGTGAGTGAAAAATGATGTTTTGGTCTGATTGTTTCACAGATCAGCTTATGTTTCGCTTATGTTTCACTGTCATTTTAAATGGCGAGATGCGCGTCTGCATTTAGTGTCAGTTATTGTGGGATGGATAAAAAAAGAAATGAATCATGAAATGTAGATAAGACGAAGAAAGAGAATAACGATTCCCCATTGGCTTACTTCTGGAACAGAACTTCTCGCAATGATCCTGTGAGAGGAAATTGTTGAAGTTTCCTCCTTGTCCGAGATACTGCAATGATCAAACTACAATCACTGAGAGATCAAAGATCGCAAACCGAGAATTGGATGCATCTTCCCTCTCTGGAGTCATAGTAGAATCGTGGATAAGTGTTTCCAGATCCATCTGGGATTCCCACATCGAAATAGTCAGTGGGAAGACCACCGGCTGTGTTGTACACCTGAGTGGTTTGGTTGGAGGAGAAGAACACATTTCAGCGGATTAGGTACAACGATAAAAACAATTGTAAGAGAGAAAAAAGTAGAGTATTTGTGAATGCTGAACACACCTCGGTCGGAATGGCTCCGTTTCTCGAACAGATGTGCACTGAAAGTCGAAATTTATTCAGTTTGTCAAACATCTAAGAAAACAAACGTACGATAGGTTGGACAGCATTGCTGCAGAGTTCCCATGGAAGTACAGACGTAGTTGGGATTATTGCATCCCTGGTCACCCTGCAAAAGATCAAAGATCAAACTCCAGAGATTAAACAACAAAACCTGGCAGTACACGGGCTCTTGCTTGACTCCAGTGGTGCGATCTCTGTAGAGGGGAAGACCACGATTGCAGGCTAAAGGAGATCAAAGATCAGAGATCAAACTACAAAGAGGCACTTACTCTGTTTGCAGTAACTCTCGCAATGGTCCTTTGTCTGGAAGTTGTTGGCATTTCCACCGTATCCTTGATACTTCAATTCTCTGCACTCTCCAGTGATTGGGTCGTGGTACCTGAGAAGGACACTCATATACATCAATTATGCTGTATTTTATATTCGTCAATCTATTGCTATGAATTTATTCATCTCAAGAAATCTATAAATGGGCCGCGGAAGCAATTTTTTTCTGAATTTCTACAGCCGGCCATCTTATGTTTCACACGTTCTACAAAGCAACAACAACATCTTGCAATCGTATTCGTTGTTCATGTTTCAATCTAAAAGTGCATACCAATGATTGAGTGTGGTTCCACCTCCAGGAGGAGTGTATCCCTCATTGGGAGGTTGGATACACGCAAAGGCTGAAGAGAATCACATGCAAAGGAATCAATTATGCAGCAATAGCATAAAATCAAACAAATTTCTTAGAAAGGTTGGATGAAAAGATGTGTTCAATATTATGGATTTAGTTCGAATGTGATCTCAAATAAGTTAGGAAGAGCATTGAAACCTCTGGATGGACAGCAGAATGAGATTGGATTGTTGACAGTGCAGTCATCAGAATCACAGATACAATCATATGAGAGGGCACCAATGGCCTCACAAGTCGCATCTGCACCTCCATAACATTGTTGAACCTGAGATTATAGATGGTCAGAATGACTTAAACGAATAGTACAACTAGACAATTGGCAAAACGTGAATATGATTGCTTCCCCGTGATGAGAGATAAGAATAGTTAAAGGATGAAAAAGACAAGACTCACTTGATTCTCAATACGGAACTTTGGATTGTTTCCATTGAGTGGACAGAATCCATAATTGAGACACACCAGACCATCCCTCAACAATAACCATTAACTATTGCACTCCAATCACGGTTAGATATAACAACATTATTTCAGTCTTATATAGGCTTATCAAATGCCCGTGAAACATATTTATGTTTTATCTCAATTATATTCATTCAACATACCTTGTACGGAATGGAGGTTGATTGTTGGCACATCTGCATTCTCCACTCCTGTCAATGCATATTTTCATTATCTTTCATTTCGACAACTATGGTTGTCGAAATGAAAGATAAGAAATGAAAGTTAAAAAAATGAGTGATTACAGTAAGATACAGTATCCCAGTCTTAGATGAAACTACTGTAAGCAATGTCCTCTTCCCAACCTGCAGTATGCTCCAGGCCACACAGCCTCACATTGTCTGTTTTGTGTACATCCAGACTCTCCAGGGTTGATCTCTGACAAATTCACATAATAATAACTGATGAAACAAAGCTCGATAATCCCCTCCCATATATTCCATCTGTGAAACATAACCTTTCACTAGATGGGACCGCTGTGCAAAAAATGCTATTGATACCGTTCTCTCCCATCATATTCCCAGCAATCCCATGAGAGAAAGACAAATGTTCAGATCCGAATGAGTTACGTCCTTTTATTAAAGTGCCTTTAGCATGTCTTTGAATCGTGAGCAATTTCGTCAATAAAGAAATCGACAGTTCAATTGAATTGAGAGCACCGAAATTGCAGCTTTTTCTCTGACAAGTTAGATTCGCAAAATATTTCAAATACAAATAAAGAAATAAAATTGCGGTGCCCTCAGGTCCTACACGAGGCTTTCGATACGAGAGCCAACTCTACCTTCAGACGATCACTCTAATCATCTACACTCTATCAATCTACTACTCAAGAGAGTATAGACAATTAGAGTCGTCTACTACATTCCACAACACATTGCAACGTGAACAACAGAGGCGGAAAGAATAGGAGGAGAGGCTACAGTATACCTCAAGCTATTCGTGGTGAGAGTCAAGGGGAAAGAAAGCCGTGAAGGGACAGATATTCGAATGATGCGTGTCGAGTGCACAATTGAAAGAATGGATGGGCCTCGTTTTTCTTATTTCGTTCTTATTAGAATTTGTAAATAGAAGACTAATCTATCATAAATCTCTCGTAGTCAAACTCTCACAGGAAGGGGACGGAAAACATTTGAATCTGTCGATAGGCGCATACAATCACAACATGTTACAATCCAACATGTTATACAAATACCACAAGCAAGTCATGCAATAGTATGGTCAGAAGGAGAAGGGGGAGTGACTAGTGTGTGGTCGATACAGTATGCTCTTAGCCTCAAGGAATGGGAAGGAAAGAACGAGTGAATGTGGTGGGAGTAGAAGGAAGGATGTGGTGAGTATTGGGAAATGGAAGAAACTGAGAAAGGAGGGAAAGAGCACAGTATAACAATGGAGAGACACGAAAGGATGGACTCGCTTCAGGAAAGGGGAACAATATAATAATGAGATGGAAGAACAGACACATCAATCACCAACACCCACAACCATCCACATATACAGAGCACAAAAGGAAAAAGCGCATCTTACCCTAACCCATCACCCCCTACTACCGTATCCCCCTCACTTACTTCTCCAACAGTAACTGTCGATCTCCACGTAGGTACTGAGACAAGCACATCTCTTGTTACCAGCACAGTAGTTACCAGTGCCGCAGTCCGTGCTCGCTTCACATCCTCTACCTACCGTACCGTGCTGGCCGTGTACGAGCTGGGGCTGCCAGGCAGCCACCAGACACGCGGCAAGGGGTAGCCACGTAGTCATGGTCGTACGGTACAACGATACTATGATAGGAGGAGGAGGGAATGAGAAGTGCGCGAGAGATGAGGAAGAAGGGTGACTTTGTGGACAAATGGGTAGATGAGGGCGGGGTTAGATGGGAGAGGAGAAGATAAGAGAGTGTAGAGTGCCTAAGGGGGGGAATGGGAGGGATGGATATGGGGAGGGAGTAGTCATGTTCATGTCATCCTTCATGTTCTTGTAGGAATAGATGGTGGTGTCTTGATTGTTGAAGGAGTAGAAGGAGTTGATAGTGGAAGAGGAGTCAATACGCTCTCCAATAGACGAATCACTTTATCTGCGTCGTTCTGCAATTCAAATCATTATTTAAAATAGAAAAGTTTATTTTCTCTCACCTCCGAAATGAACCCGTTTATAATCAAATTGGAGACGAGTGTGTAGGGAGTGTCTTCATCCTGCAAACAACATTCTCATTCTGTCTATAAGACTTCTGATAACGTGTACTTTCATATTGATGGGGAATAATCTAACCATAATCCTTCCAACCCATTCATCTCCCACTGTCCTCACCTGTAATTCAGTTGTCAATTGTCTCTTCATACTGTCATCCAACTGCAGTAACAACAGTAACTGTCCGTTCTCCAACACTGCTTTCATCTTAATACACATTCCTTTAGCATTGTAATGCAAATCACATACAGAAACCCATTTGATTATGTCAACTGTAAGAATACCGTAACCACCAACCTGTAGCACAGTCCTCGGTTCCGGACTGCTGGCCTGTTCGACCTGGGTGTTACCTAAAGGCATCAAATTGGCCATAGAGAAACTCATTTCTTACAACATATTAGAAAATGGCTAATAAACATCAATTTAATTTTTCAAACATCACACATACCAGGAGGGGATGGAGACCGTTCCTGACTCGGCTGCGAGCTCTTGCTCTCCACCTTAACATATCAATCAATAACATCCCATAATCAATCAATAATGTCCCTTACCTCAACTGAACATCGATTTGAGTCCTCCTTCTGATGATGAGAGGACGACGCATCCGAGTGGTATACCTTAACACATTATTGTACATAGACAGAAAGGAGTAGAATCCGGTGTAACGCCGTTGATGTGCGATGGAAGGATTGATAACCTTAGGTGGATGAATGAGAGGAGCGAAGGCAGTCAATGGATAGATTCCATTACGAACATCATCAAGGAACTTCTCCAGGTCAACCTGTTATACAGACATTTTGAACCAAGTACTTTCGATAAGTAACAAATATCAGTATAGCATCTATTTTGAAAATCATTCTTTCATAAATTCATCGTCTCTGCTCGCATTCTCATCGTATTCTCTAACCTGGAATGCCGGTACTTGGCATGGTGCCAATTCCTTGAACTTGGACGTGGCAACGACCTGAACCAAGAAATCTGTAAGCCCCGCCCCTTTATGGCTCCGCCCACCTTCTCAGTATCCGATATCCGGAATATGCTCTCAGAGAAGTCATCGTAGCGTTTGCTGTCCACGATGACATGGGATGACAACAACTTGAGAGAATGGACCTAAACGAGAAAAACAGAATGTCAATCAATAATGGATTCAATTGATATTTCATTGATATCCAAATGATAATTAAATCCTCTCCATGTCTCACCTCAAACAGTACTCGATGGAATAGAAGTTGTCTGGCAGATGGTCTTTCTGATGGATCTGTCCTCAGACATGAGGCTATGAAGTCCTGCAACGACTATACTTAACTACTGTATATATCGATTGTCTGTCCACAGTCATTCTAATCTCTCTGAATTCCAAGATTTGTACTTCCCGGATGTAGTAAATGGTGTGCTCCTGGCACGATGAAAGTACTTCTTTTGTCTGTCTTCTCTATTTCCTCCTCGTCTACCGTAATTCCTCATTCCTGGCCATTCGTACTCTTCTCAGTGATAATCAAACATTCGTTAACTCCTGCCAGTCACAGGCTAACACTTGGATGAGAGAATGGGTCGCGCAGAGAGGGAACAGAGAAGACAGAGAGGAGGAGAGAGTGTGAGAAGGGGAGAGTGAGGGTAGAGAGACAGAGGAATCGACGCAAACTGTGCACTACAGACAAGGGAAGGACGATGGGATTGTGCATTGAGTGACCCCCCAAAGGGAAGAGAAGCATGTTCACGAGGGATCAAAGGGAGGAATAAGGGATCAAACATCTAACGGAAGTTATCATGCAAACAACCAATAACAGGGACAGTAAACATGGCTGGACTATGACACATCTACACTAAAACAACACAACTCAGTTGTTACTTGTGCTACTACTCATGTGTGAAGAAGTCGATAGAATGAATAGTAGATACCTTCTGACTATCATCTTCGAGTGAATCAACTGCCTTCTGAATGGCCTCAGGAGTGACCATTCCCTCTGATCCATTCACTGTCAATGCACCACATGTTGCTATCTGCAACTTCACACATTATCACCATTCTCTCTCTGACCAACTTATCCATTTTAGTTACAATTGTTATCAAATTATCTTAAGAAAACAATTGTATGTGGAAAAATAAAATTCAATAGAATGCGTGCAGTTGAAACACAATAACAATTAGTTGAAGGTTGTACCTCAAGAGCCACTATTCCGAACGCATAGATGTCCGAAGCCGGAGTTATTTCTGCTTGATCTGCAAAGAAATGTTGAATTCATCAGGTTATTCGCTACAAGGCTATATTTCTTTTCTAGTGTAGTTTACATGTGTATGACGTGATCACTCAAAGGATATGAGCCCTTCCCCTTCTAATCTCGACAAACATAGATGATGACCTCTTCATAGAGACACTTGCAAATCACTCTATCCTTATTCCCCTCTCTATAGTTGTCGTCTCTCATTGACCATACAAGTCTGTTCATAAGAGTGCAATGACCATCCACCCTCTCTCTTCTCAGAATGTCTCCGTATCCTATCCAAACAACCATTCGCGCACTCTCTTAACAGTGTAGCGAGAGAGGGGAAGAGTGACCCATTCCTCATCTTGGGGAGTTCGTAACATTGTACTAACATTCTTTCTCATTTGTTTCGCTGAATAGGAAAGGGTTACAAACAGAAAGTAGCCTTAATATCCAGGTAAACAAAGAAATACATTCGCATGAATAAAGAAAACAAGGTCAGTAAATTAGAGATGAATGAAAAGGGAACGTACATTCACATTCGGGTGCCGTGTAGTGCAGATATCGGAAGTTGTCTCTGCATGTCTTGACGTGATGGTTGATTGCATCAGGAGCCACTTAAAGGAATAGAAGTATACTCAATCAACTACTATCCATCAAAAGGGCATCAATTTCTATAGTGACCCCTGAATACTACTGTATTCATACATAATCTCAATTATTGGATGTGTTCCTATGTGACTAATGTGTATTGTCTGTGATTGTTGTCTCATCTCCTCAATCTGCCCTTGTCTCCTCTTAGTTCAAACAGTTGTGGTCAGTCAAATGAAGTGACTCTCTTCCACAGGACACTCCTTCCTTCCTTCCTTCTCCACAAACAGTACACTTGCAAAGTCACCCCCGACCTATCCCCGAGTGAACAAAATAAACGTGACGAGGGACGGTGCCAGGAGCGACCATTGAGTGTACTGTCAAAGGGGAAATGATACAATTATCATTCACTTTCATCCAATAATGGACAAACTTATAAGGTTATCTTGAACAAATGTTTCTCTTTAGAACAAAAAAACAATAGTCGGCAATATTCACAGCTTTCTACAGCTAAATTCTTAAGCAATCCGTCAATCTTCGCCGCATTGAGAAAGGATAAATAAATGGAATATATAAATAAGTTGAAACGTTAAACAAACCAGATCCGATCTTGATGAGTCCATTCTGTTGGATAAAGACAGTATTGGATGATAGATTGCCATGAATGATTGGAGGAACACAAGAATGGAGATAGTTGAGGGCAGAAAGGATCTGTGTTGTCCACTTCTTCCATGCCTGTAATCATACAAATGACAACTATCAACTCTAGTACATATTACTCGGAGTAACAATATTCTATTAGCGACATCAAAAAACTTTCACCAGTACTATAATGGTCAATATCTATATAAAATTTTAACAACCACCTTTCTCCGTCATATAATGAAATTATAATATAGACCGTGAATATATATATATATGTATGCGAATGAATATTCAACAGGAATTGTGCGTGAAATTTTTCATTTAAGTAAAATTTGAATTTATATACGGAAAAACCTACTCAGACATAAGAAAAACGGTGGACAACTGACCTTTACACTCTGCGTACTTCCACTTTTCCTTGTTCTCTGTAGGAAAAGGAACATGGAACCAGATGACATGTACTCAGTGATGAAGATAATCTGAATGGAAGAACATCACATAAGGAGATACTTTCAATACATCAATACAAGTACAAGATTGTTTAGACTACAACAAATTTACAGCAGAGCACTAGAAAGCTAATGAATTTTCTCTTATATAGACTATATCTAATTTAGCCTGGACAAGGTATTCTGGTGGTGAATAAACGAACCCTTGGCTTCTCTGATTTCGTATCTGTCCACCATTTGTGGAACTTGACGAGATTCGGATGGACAAGATGCATGAGATTGTCGAAGACTGTGTTGATCTTTGCCTGTAAAACGAATTGGCATTATTATAATATCGGCTATCTTTCAACCAATCAAAACTAAAATAACCGTATGCTATCAGGCCAACACTATATATGAAATTTTGATATTGAGATTCATAATTAAATTTGCTTTAGTCCTCTTTATGAAAAACGTATAATAATTGTTAACAAATAGGAAAATACTCCATTGCAAAAATACTGGCAATTTTCTTTTGGAAAAGGAACAAGTTTTTTCCAAACTGACCTCTTGAACTTTGAAATTCTTCCTCTCCGAGAACTGCACTTCGTTCCACACAACCTATAATGAAGAACAGAAGTTTACCAACCAAGTCGGATAGTTTTTCATCGAAGTACTGAATATACAGGTGATCATGTAAACTGATTCACAGGTTTTCATCAGTGGGATAGTAAGATAGCGAAGAAGTAGACAGTAGTGTACCTCATTTCCAGTCTCATTGTCCATTGCGAGATATGCAAGATCGATGCCTGGGACATCACGTTGCTTCACCTGCAACAACAATTATCCTTTGTATGTCAATCCAAAACAGCAATTCCATTTTTCTATTGATCATAATAATTCCTAGTGGTTTTACAAAGAGCTTATAATATACCAAAAAAAACAAGGTATTAGGGTGATCCGAAAGTCTTGATACTTTTCCGATTTTTAAAAAATATCTCGAAGGAAACTGATTTGCATTACTAAACGACTATTGCATAAATATGAACAGGTCCTCACATGTTTACCTTGAGTGGGTGATGACGTCGGGATCACATCACTTCCGCACAACTCATTTGCGCACAAACTCATTTGCGCACAAGCTCATTTCCGCACAAACTCATTTCCGCACAGCTCACTTCCGCACAGCTCACTTCCGCACAAACTCATTTCCGCACAACTCTATGACCACAACGAAGCTTGTGGAAGCAACGCTGACATTTGTGCGGAAGTGAGCTGTGCGGAAATGAGTTTGTGCGGAAGTGAGCTGTGCGGAAATGAGCTTGTGCGCAAATGAGTTGTGCGGAAGTGATGTGATCCCAGTTTCCCACTGTTCGTGCGGTCAACACTGTAAATATATGCATATGAGCCTCTGCTTGCCCTTCTCTTCCTCCTTTTCTTCATTCATCTTCCCCTTCCAGGTCACATTCCCATACTACGCAGCCTTCAATTCTCTTCTGGCAAAGATGGAATTGATCAAGAGAGTCTACGTATCTCTCACAAGAGGAAACTTCGATCTTGAAGTGAGAGGGATACTGTAGGAGAGTGGGATAACGAGAAGAATACTGTAGGAGAGTGGGATAAAGAATGGAGTACTGTAGCAGAGTGAGATGGAGAGAATTCATTCAGGTAACAAAGGAGGAATTTCTGCAGGCAACTCAGTCTTATGCAGGCATCACACCTTATGAGGTAATTACTTATCTCGAGAAAATGTAATAGTCATCTGTGGTCAGGTTGAAATTCTCTACCATCTTTCTGAATTGGCCCATCCAGGAGTGAAAACTCTTTCATTGAAAGACATTGAAAGAATCGACCCCGAGAGACTCAAGAGGTAAGTTTTCATACACAATCATCACTTCAATTCTTGACGACAACTTTATATTAGAGCATAATTTAAGTCTTTGGAGGTTTTTGACTATGAGAAATCCGTAAAAAAGTGACACCCACATCTTAATTTTTCGCAATGTCGGGTCACCTTCTGTAAATCCGTATAAACATTGTGGACCACATTTAAGTGACCAGCCAAAAACATTAAAAAATGAAATAGGTGTGTATTACTGTAAAAATGTAATTGTAGGGTGTCTCACATCAATCGAATCACAAACATCAAAGCAGTTCAATCAAAGGAGGAAAGAGGAATAGGAACTGCTGTAATCATTCCTATATCTTCTCATTTCCTTATTCTATTGTAGATGCTTGAATCTGCATATCGTTTCGCTCTCGGATCGATTGCCGGTGCTTGTGGAGCGACTGCTGTTTATCCTATTGATCTTGTTAAAACGAGAATGCAGAATCAGAGAGGAGGAAACAGATCATTCGTAGGAGAGGTACGGTATTATCGATCACTTCTACTACAATACTCTTCTATTCACTCTCTTAGGTTATGTACAAGAATTCGTTGGATTGCTTCCGTAAGGTGGTCAAATTCGAAGGTGAGTAAAGTTATTGATTACCTACAGTACTCCATGATTGTGAGGTCTCGCTGGTTTGTATCGTGGTCTCCTTCCACAGATTGTTGGAGTTGCCCCTGAGAAGGCCATAAAGGTCAGTTGATGTATTCTACCAGTCAATTTGATAACTTTGGACCAATTGACCATTGTAACATTTCAAATTGCAGTTGACAATGAACGACTTCATGAGGGACAAATTCACTGAAGGAGGACATGTGTGTTTCTTTTTGATTGATCAATAGTATAAAAGAAGGGAATGTATTGTTGTTTCAGATTCCATTGTATGGAGAGATCATCGCTGGAGGATGTGGTGGAGCATCCCAGGTTAGTATTTCTCATTTCTTTCCCTCTGCAAGTCGTATTCTTCTTTCAAACTTACAGTAACCCTCTAGGTCGTGTTCACTAATCCTCTGGAGATCGTCAAGATTCGTCTTCAAGTGGCAGGAGAAATTCAGGCTCCCGGACAGAGAGTTTGTTTATTTTTCCTCTTTCTCTTATCCTTCTCATTCACAGGTCGGAGTTATGTCAGTGTTGCGTGATCTCGGATTCCTGGGACTGTACAGGGTTAGTCTCTCCATCTACCATATCTCATCCCTCCCTTTACCGTATCCCTCACTCTTCCCTTCAGGGTGCCCGTGCCTGTTTCCTTCGTGACGTTCCCTTCTCAGCCATCTACTTCCCTGCCTATGCACATGGCAAAATGGCATTTGCTGATGAAGAAGGTGAATCTCTGTCCCTTCTTCCTCTACAGTATCTCTATAGGCCACAACTCTCCTGGTTCTCTCTTCTGTGCTGCTTTCCTGGCTGGTGTTCCTGCTGCAGGACTGGTCACTCCTGCAGATGTAATCAAGACAAGACTCCAGGTCATCCCCCCCCCTTCCTCACTCCTCCTCACTCGTTCCCTTCAGGTGGCAGCTCGTGCAGGACAGACAACGTACAATGGAGTGATTGGTGAGTGAAGAGTGGAGTGAGTCAATGGAAGGAGATTGCAGATTGTGCGAGGAAAGTGTATGCAGAGGAAGGATTCCAGGCATTCTGGAAGGGAACTGCAGCTAGAGTATGCAGGTGAGGAGAAAGAGAGGAAAGAGGAAGGAGAGAGGGGCAATTACAGATCATCACCTCAATTTGGAGTCACTCTACTCACTTATGAGGTGAGGAATGCAATGGATGATGAAGGGGGGAATGATTCTTTCAGGTCCTTCAACGTCTTTTCTATGTTGACTTTGGAGGAATAAGGCCATCAGGATCAGAAGTCTCCATTCACAAGACTGTTATGGATGAATCTTCTCTCAATCCTGATCATATTGGTACGCAATCTCTCATTTATATCCACTGATCTTACTAATCCCATCTAATAAGCCTTCTATCTCAATTGTTATAGGAGGCTATCGTCTGGCAGCTGCAACATTCTCTGGTATCGAGCACAAGTTTGGATTCTTCCTTCCTCGTTTCGAAGTACTGAAAAAGTGAGAGAAAAGAGAAAGAGGTAGGACTCATTGCTTCTACCGTAATCTCTCGATCGATGACTAGTCTGTAGATGCAATAATATTGTGATAGTTGAATGTATTGTAGGTGATATGAGAATAGAGATAGATGAGATCTCTTCATTGCTCATCCTTTTTCTGCTCTATTTGAATTGCCTTGTGACTAGGACTCGTTTTGTTCAAATTTGCTCTTTTGAATGTGACGATGTTGAATGGAAAGAGCTACCCTCACACATATTGACTTCTCACTCTTTGATGGCCTTTCTAGTCTTGCAATAACCTGTGCTCATACTATCTATTCACCTCCACTCAATAGTTTTCCTTTTCTTTTGTAGTTACGAGTTTTGGCATATTGGCATACGGTTGAGATGTTTCCCATAGATATCAGTGTCTTTTGTTGTAGAGAAGTAGAATAGACTCTTTCATAATCTTCATTACTTTCACTAATCTCCATCTTCTGCTTGTGTATGAGTAGATATTGTGTATGTGTATACGAGTGCATTGACTGTTTCTACTTTATGATAGATTGACCCTTTTGACTGTCATTCAATGAAGTCTTTGCCCGTACAATATGAACACTCGAATGAAATAACCCGTGAATAGGAATGAAGTGACTAGAAATGTAATGGATAGTTCATTGGAGGATCTTCTATATCTGATTCATCATCTTCATTTGATGAAGAAGAGTGATAGAGAATGATTACTACCACGAATCCTGAATGAATTGAGTCGTTGTCTTGAATGAATGGAATGAATGACCTGATAAGAGAAGAACGAAGAATAGAATGGATAAGATGAGTATAGCTGCGAATGAATTAGTGTTTGTTGTGATTGGAGATGGACGAACAGAATCAGATGAAAGGAGTATTCTGGCTGCATCATCTGTATTGTAGTGAGTGAGTACTAGTCACAATGGGATTGTTCCCCCACTCTCACTCCACTCCAATCAACTACATTGCACTCTTCTCTCATATGATTGCAATAACTGGAAAAACTCACCATGAGCAAGGGGATCCTCTCTATTCAGAAGGAATGTCACCAACAATACAATGAAGATGAAGAAGAAGGCAATCACAAGCGAGTACCGTACCCAGTAACGCATGCACGCATCTGCAAGGGTACGGTAAGAGGGATACTGTAAGTGAATGGAAGAGTACGGTAGGAGTCTCATACAGGAACAGATGACTTGTTCCCTGACACGAAGGGCGGAATGAGAAGTGATGAGAGGACCACGCATTTGAGAAGAGAGAAGAATGAGTCGATTGGTGAAAGTGAAGAGGGAAGATAAAGGGAGAGGACAGATAGAAAGACAGTTCATATTATATACTACTCTCTGAGAGAATCGATTACACCTTCAACAGGTCGTTTAAGTAGCGAACGAATAAAAAAGAGTCAAATGAGTGGGGGAAAGAGAATATCAGATAATGCAAAGAGAGAGAGAAGAAGAAGAGGATGACTAAGAGAGTGGAGGAAGGAGAATGAAAGGCGAGAAGTAAATAAACGACTCTGACAACGGAACGAATACCGTGTGGGATATTATGAGGGCGGGGGAGGGGGGAGAGGGAGGAGAGAGAGACAGGTAATACCTGTAGCTAAACCATAAAGGGAATCATATCTGTGTGCACATGGAAAGAAAGAAGAAGAAGAGTTATGAGAAGAAGAAAAGACAATTTGCACCCATTGAGAAGAGAGAAGAAGACAATGTGAAAAGAGGAGAAGAGAAGGGTTTCACTCACAAAAAGAGCCAATTGTCAAGGAGAAAAGAAGATATTAGAGACAGAGAGTATTCCACTCTACTTCCACTCAACTACCATTTGTGATCCAATGGAATTTATGCGAAAAGAGGAGCGACTCGTCAAAAACACGAAACGAATGACTGAAGGAAAGGATTGAGAAGGGGGAAAGGATTAGAGAATGAGAGAGAAGAATGAAGGATACGGGAAGAATGAATGAAACACGAGATGAGGGGAGAGAGGGAAAGACTGTTCTACCTTGGAAGGGAATGTCATTTCGCTAATCAATTCACATCTTCTTCATACATAATTTGGTCTTCTCTTGAGAGAATATTCATCTAGAGACAAGTTTGTCTGTGGGAAACTGAAGGGGATTGAGTGACGTCATTAGAAGGAGCGAATAATGGACGAGTTGATCCATTGGAATCAGTCATTGATGAATGAAGTAACTGAAGAGAGAGAATGATAAGTGAATGGTTGCTATGAACCTCAGATGATTGACTATTCTCTTCTTGAATAGTTGAAAAGGGAGGAGAAGACTCGGCATTCCAAATACTTCGTTTCTTGACTGGAGGACCTTCCTCTTCGTTAGATCGAGACATTCTAACAATTGGCTTGTGAAGGGAAAGGGAGAAGGGATACCTCTGAGGGGAAAGAGGGGAGGTCTCTTCATCTGAATTAACCATCTCAGAAGGATGAGAATGATGTCTTTGTCTAGTAGGTGAATGGGGTGTCTTATGACGAATAGATGCCTCTCGAACCCTTCAATCATTCAATTTCATCCTTCATTTCACTCCTTCCCTTACCATGAAATGGCTTCCTTCATCATAGTTCTTTTTCTTGAACAGACTCCATGTTTGAAACATAGATATACTACTTCGATTATGGTCAACAGAGATGCACCCACGAACAACCCAAGGGCTCCTCCCACATCGCCTAAAGTGAGATCAAATAAAGCCCAATGAGTGTGCGGTCCCGTGGTGTAGCGGTTAGCACTCAGGACTCTGAATCCTGCGACGGGAGTTCAAATCTCCCCGGGACCTTCTCGTTTTCCTTTTATTGCTCACATGCTAAACTCCAGAATGAGTAAGTTTCGTATTGACGCCAGTGTTCAAGATGCATTTGATGAAGAAATATGTTGACCATTGCAAAGTTTTCACTGAATCTTCTCTTATCAATACATTCTATCAAGTTCTCAAAACCTCTCGAATTTGTTTCCAAACTCATACAACTCCAAGTAGTCGGGCAGTTCTTTCTTGAACAAGTTCCCGTACGCAGACTCAATTTTTTCATTATATCCTGTAAAAATGCGAAATAACCTGGAATTCTCTCATTGCTTTCTTAAATTCATTCAACATCTTTCTACTTTGTTCCTTCACATCCCCCAATGCACATTCTGTCATCTCTCGAAGTATACTGAAGGAATTAGTCACTATTTGTTTTGAACAACTTTCACCTCTCAAACTTTTCGATGTTTTCATTCGTTGCTTCTCCGAAAAACAAAGTAGCACCGACCTGCAAGTGTTTCTCTCACATCATGTGACAGCTGTTCTGCTTTTTGTAATCATTGGTTCATATTGTCCCGCTCTTGCGAGGGGACTCCAAAAAATGAGTATATACTCATAGTGCGATCCTTTGCACGGAAATCTTTAGTAAAAGGCGAAAGATTTTCTCGGATAAATGCAGAGGACCCAGAGTTAAAAGGAGAAAGAAGGGAGGCTGTTATTTCGTGTGAGTATCGCACTGGTGCCGGGTTGAGAAAGGGTGGTGAGAGGAAGGGGGAAAGGAAAGAAAAGAGCAAAGGGGAGGAGGGAGGGGAACGCCGTATGGTTGTTGAATGGAAGAGAGAGTGAACCTTTCCAGCTGATCCTTCTTCAAGTGATCGATTAACAGCTGGCCAATCAGTTGTCTCTAACTCATGAATAGTCTTGAGTAGAAGTTGATCGATATCCTTTGTTATTGGTGTACTCCAACCCTTTGAATGACAATTCATTCCCTTTCATTCCCTTCATTCATTCTTACTAGAGCTGGCAGATGGGCAGTGAGTCACGATCATTCCTCTCAACAGGAACTACTGCGCGGTCTAGGAATGATCGTGAGTGATCGTGGGGAGAACATT
>JACMIF010001265.1:0-25316 GCA_014805445.1 Diplogasteroides magnus | reverse complement strand
CTTCCGCGCCTACAACCAGGAGCTACTCCAGGAGATGTTGGTGGGAAATGACGAGTGCCCCTTGGACTCCCTTCCCGAGATGCACTTCTGCGCTGCCCAGGGACGTGACCACACAAAGTGCTGCATCGACCGTGTAAGCCAACTTCATTTCATTCGATTTCATACGACTTAATTTTGGTATCCGTAATAGAACAACCCTCAATAACAAATTGCAGCATATTCCTTACCGAAATAACAGAGGCTTGTATGACTACGGTTAATTTAGGGAGTGAACAACGCCGAGGCTGGAGACAAGTGTCTCGCCTTCTGTGACCAGATTCCCGACAAGTTCACTCACATCGATTACACGTATGCATCGTGCTTCGGAAAGTTTGACGAGATGAAAACGTGAGTGCTCATGAATCTACTGATATTACGCATCCTAACTGAACTGTTGCTCCAGTCTATTTATCGTACTGTTCAAACATATCCCATCACGACGAAATAGCACGTAAAAACGAGAGACCAGGTTGGCATCCAGATGTGAGATGCGTACTAGGAATAACAGTTCAGATGGGACGTATAATACTAGCAGCGTTTGGGTATGATAGTACAAGTCAATATGGTCGGAGTTTTCATCGGTCCCTTCCAAGGGCTGCCCCAACTACTAGTGAATGAATTTGTTGCCGTTTCAGATGTTTCTACAACAACATCGAACTGAAGGCAAAGCACTACTTCACCGACCTATAAACTTCCCAATCATTTACTCTACCCATTCAGTTATTCCAAGAAAACATAAATTGTATCCGATAAAACAATGTTATCCAGTGAGTATCACAAAATAATAAAACATCCGACAGAATAGTCAAATGCACATTGCATGCATGCAAGTGAGTACGAGTACACCCGCAGTTGATAAGCCGAATGCGTCACTGCCTAAGTCGGTTTAGCATACTCAGTGGTCAGTGGAGACCGACAATCGTTGATTCACCGCTGTGCTGCTATCAACTACCTCCGATTGTAGACAATACGATCGCAGTTCCCGCTTCCACCGCCCCAATGGATAACATGTCCCAGGGTCAAGAATTGGTAGTTGCTTGTCATGAACGGTACTGAACCGGTGAAATTATTTCGGAGCATCGATCGGTAATCTCCTGCATTGAACTGCCTCAACAGATCATCCTCCTCAGCGCCTGGGCTTTATTTGAATAGACCTTTACATTTTTACCTTTTTATATTAGTTTCATTCAATTGCAATGCCTTAACGGAATAGTCTGCGTTGATGCAAGAAGGATCGTCAATAAACGACCAATCGATCAGCCGAAATTATCAGTTGCAAATGCACTTGGCACCGTTATCACCATCTCTCCATGCATCATCACTAGTATGTTTGTGGATCAAACAATCGTACACATTCCCCCTTTGAGGACCATTCTACGTCGTTATGTTCTTCTGTTTTCCACCCGCAGCCATCTTTTCAATGGGACATACAACACCAAACGATTCGACACGCAGATTTGCTATTCGAGTTTACGCACAAAATGTGTTGCATTTTATTCTTCAGTTTTTTTTCAATATTTGACCATTCTGACGACCTTCTGCTGAATATCGATGATACATTCTTTCTGACAATGAACGGTGTCAGTTGCGGCGAGAGCCAGTGGTTCTCATTAGGGTTTGACAAAGCTGGGCAGTTATTGACAGCCGTTATTTCTACTCGTCTAACTTCGTTCTTTGCGGTCGTCGGTCACTTCGCAGAGACGATCGCTCGTAATGAATTTAGACGGATAGAAAAGAACGGTTGTCAATAACTGCCCCGCTTTGTCCACTAGTTCTCGCCTTTCCTTGCCTATTCAGCGCACCGTTCTCGAAGGGAATTCCCTCCACTTCTCTCACCCGCAATAGCTGTGACAATGAATGAATGTGTCCGTTATGGCCCCTGGGGGTGTCTTCATTCCCCCACTCATCCACACCTCTCTACCCTCTGTACCTTTCCAACCCAAATGCACTGCGCCTATTATTGTCCGCGTCCGGTCGTGCGTGCATCCTTTCGCCCCTACCATATAATGAGTCCCCCAGCTACCCGCAACTTGGAGTAAGAGAAGGGATTCAACCCGCAGGCATGCGTGGCCTTATTTTGGATTCAAACCAGAAGTTGAAGTGGCGGTGCCAAAGTTCGACCAAAACACTGATTGGCCCCATTTTCATGTTTCCCCTGGGTTTGGCGCACTTAGCGATTAGGTGAGAGCGTGGCAACGTTTTTCCCCATTTCGTACACTGTAGGCAGTGGAGCACAAACAATGAACAAACACATTTATTTGGAATCCGAAGCGACAAATTCAGTAAATTATCTTTTACGGGGTTGCTCGAAATTAGGGTTTCTAAATCGGAAGTAAAAATATATTTGCCCTTCGCCAAATTTCCACAGAGCGGTTGTCTCTACATTCGATAGACAATCGGATTAGCCGAATGAGAAATGCATTTTCATTATCGATTTCGAAACTACCCTATTCGAAAGGGCAGATCAGACACAATTAACGAGCCCTACAGATGGTCATTTCCTGACAGTCCATGCCGTGTCACACAAACGTTGCTGTCCCAGCTGTCACTTTCCCTTGCCCTGTCTGTCCTCCATGCCGTTCATCCTCCCCTCCTTCCCTTTCATCCTCTCTCCCATCCTCTATCTGCACCCCATATCTGCCCTCAAATCTCTCGCCAACCCTCACGGTATTTCGCCTGTTTACGAGTCCACCTCTGCATTTTATCGTGCCTGCACCATCTCAATTGCACTGTGTTCGTCTTTCAGTACTTACAACTAGGGTTTCTAAATCGGGAGTAGAGTGCATTCATCTGTTGTCTGATTCACGAGGAGCGGATGTCTGTTGCATGAATGAGACAACTGCTCCTCGGGAATCAGACAACAGACGAATGAACTCTACTCCCGATTTAGAAACCCTAATGACAACCTTCAACGGTTTGCCCTCTCCTTCAGAACAATTTCGGCGCCATACAGGTGCATTTAATCTCGCGGCGTCTTTTGCATGTCGGCGTGCATTATAGTGCGAATTCAGTTGTACTTTGAGGTCTGTGACGAAAACCCATGTCATAAGTGAGAAGTGATATATTACCGTGTTTCGGCATTTATCGATATTTATCATTCAATTCAGCCCTTTGCACACTCGTTCAGAGCACTTTCTGGGCCATACAGTTCAATATTGCAAGTGATCTTGCGGTCCTTCTTCCCAATCGACTTGCATGTTTCTTTGCTGATTTTTAAGGCAGATTGCACTATTTCTATGAGCACAGACCATAAATAGACAACGACGATAGATATTTTTTCATCACTTTCAATACTTGTCAAACGAGAGGACCAACATAGGGTGTTCTATTTCAACATCGCCTCACTTTGCAAACGTTACAGCCCATTCGTGTATGTTTTCGCGAATTGCCCGCCAGATCGGGAGTTGAATAAGAGTTCAGATGGTATCTAGAAGTCTTTCCGTTCGAGCGAGTAATTTCATAGTACAGTCCATAGAAAATCCTGAATTATACGGCCTAACAGTAGAAAGGAAATCCCCCCTTCGGCCTTCATTCCATTATCTCCCTCAATCTCGCTCCATTACCACTCGGTCGTCCTTTCAACTCGCCCTTTCTAACGGTCTCGAGAGCGGGGTAATCACATCAACCGCCCCCAATTGGAAACCACCAAAAGGCCCCCAAAAAGCGTCATTTTCATCGTCCCGCTTTGATAGTCACACAGGTTGTACTAGCCCTTTTCTCTTAGTTCTACTATTTTCCCACTTCACGAGCTCCGGAAGTGTGTGAAATTGGCCAGGTAATACGCTACTTATGAAGGATCTGAGTAATTTGGGGGTGTTTCGAGGGTCCGCCGACCCTCTTTTTCGTGCTACTTTGCAGTAGAAGGAAGGCAGCCAAACCAGTTTGCAACTCCACCCAATATGGTTCCGCGCCGCCACATTGTATTCTTTCAATAGGAAAAGAAATTTTGTCGAGAATTACAAAGCGGATGTCATTCTCGAATAGGTTCCTATTAGTGTTTCTAAAACGGTAGTGTAGTGCACTCGTCTATGGCATAAATATCGCGGAGCGATTGTCTATCGCATGAATGTGACAACCACTCTTATTATGGTAATAAATTGGTCCCAACATCGAAATTTCCGACTTACGCTGTTTAGCGATTTGGCAGGTTGCCAAATGCTTCACCTTCGAATTCGCTAGAATTTTATGTTTCTTGCAACACGCTTGGAAGTCCGGCGAATTCGAATATATAGAAATAATTGCAAACTGGAGAACGCCAAAGGTTTTGGCAAACTGCCAAATCGCTAAACAGTGTAAGTCGGAAATTTCGATGTTGGGACCAATTTATTACCATAATAGCGAGCCAGATGACGGACGAATGCACTCTGCTACCGTTATAGAAACCCTAGTTCCCATTTCTTGTTGCAAGTGATGAAAGGGAACTGTTGCGCTTTCTCGCCCATAGCGATTTCATCTAGATTCTCCGCGGAATATGAGACGGTTCCCCAATTTTGTAATTGCCTAGTCAGGAGACAATAAACTGAAGAAATGACTAGGATGTTTCTCATTTCTTCTGATATTTGCGTGTTGTCGTCCTTCTCCCCATCTCCTTCGAATCGAGACAAACAAATTGTCGTGGATGCTATTTTCGCGCCCTCTCATCTCTTGCTTTCTCGATCGAGCCTCTTCGATACGAACATATTTGTTGTTCCCCAAGTGGGAAGAAGAAGGAGGAAGGAACACCTTCGACCTCATTATGTACTTGACGATATGAGTCATTGTGGATTATCTTTCCTGTATTGTGTGATCTTGCCTTTGTTGGTGTGTATTCCCTCGTATTCTCAATCTGTTCCCCGCAACTTGAATTTCCGCGATGGTTGACGGTTTGACTACCTGATGGGTTATGTTTCAATGCTACCGTATATGTGAGGATATACCCTATGTGAAACATAACCAAAAAGTAGTCAAATCGCCAATGATACCGTGAACGTTTCACCTGGGGGCTCCCTATCATACATAATCATGAGTCATCCTGCATGAAATGATCTCTGTTGTGAACAGCGCTTTCGAATGAATATTTGTACTGTTCAACGAGATCATTGTTGCGTGTAGGTGGTAATCGTGTTCAATGATCTGCAATAATATCCCCTGCACGTAATAGAACACAATCCCTCTGTAGTAGCAGCATGACAAATCGTCGTCATATTACTACATTTCCGTAACATTTGTCGTGGGGTTCTAAAACGGTAGTAAAGTGCATTACTCATTCCTCTTATCTCCACGGAGCCGTTGTCTCTAAGAGCGGTAGACAACCGCTCCTTGTGCATTAGACGAATGAAAAATACATTTTTCTACCGAAACCTTAACTTGTGGCAGAGTGTCGTTTCGGCTAGACGCCCTCATTGCGGTTGTTCCCATTGAATAACGATTGCTCATGCTCGGGAATGGCAGGGACAACACACAAAGCCCCTTTTGTGTATGATTCTTTCGCTATTCTTCTGAACATTTCCAACTTTGAAACCCGCCATCCGCACACACACACGCATGCACAATTCCGTTTTGTCGTAAAACGCGACCGCTTTTTGGCATAATCTCCCCCCACAAACAGCCCGCGGTTGGTTTCAGCCGTTTAAAGGCAATTGCGCAATACGAAGATCGCGCCAAAATATGGAAAGATGCACTATCACTTCTCTGTTCAAGTGCTCATTTGATCACTATGATGATAATGTGTATTGCGCCTATTATCTTTGTACATTTCCTGTGGCCTAATATGATCTATGTGTCCGTAAACCCTTTGTGCCCCCATACTAGGCAGAGGGATATTCATTCAATCACAGAGGTCGCATGATCCGCCTCTGCACATGTGTCTTCTTTACCGGACGCAGCAGTACATATTTACTCTTTCTGTTCTTTCCATCCCTGGTCGATCATGTGCTTTGCTCTACTAGATAACTACTGAAATAATTTATTCTAAGCAGTGAATACCTGATTTTAGAGAAGAAAACACGTAGGCATTTTTAACTTGGCATCATTTGAGTGATCTATCGACTCGCTACCCATTCCACTACCCTGTTGTGGGGTGTAACTCACGTGTGATTGACTGACTGATCACACATTGTCTACCAGTAGATTCAATTGCGTAAACAGTAGGGATCGCATTATGCAACGTTATTGACAGCGGTTCATTTGAAACAATTTAACTTAATTGATTTTTTACATGGCTATAAATGAAAGACTGTCAATAATACACCATAATACGATCCCTAGTAAACAAAGAGGCTGTCTTTTTCAAGCGCGCCAAACCGCCCTCTTCTATCAGTTGGATGCCAAGGAGGGAATCGTATTATACAACACACTGTATTGGCCACCGCCTCGCTCTGATCGCCCAGCCTTTCTAGCTGAGCCTCCCCCCCCCCCCGCAGGAGGTATCTTGTTCAGTTCCCCTTCTTCAGCCGCCCGCTTACTCCCCCACCGGGGACTAGTAAACCATACCTGTCGATGCTCGCTAAGTCGTTCCTCTTACCCCCACCCCACATTTTGTCCAGAAACTAAAATATTCTCACATTCGTCCAAAGTGAGAATATTTTACCAGATCGGCAATAAAGAGTCTTTTCATTCATCTAATTCACTCGGCGCGGCTATCTATCAACTATTCCGCCGGGACGAGACGAATGAAAAATGCACTTTACATGCGAATTAGAAACCCCAATCAAAACAGCATGCATATCCCTCACCCTGACCCCCTCTTTCGAATGGATAAGCAATAAGGAAGCAAAAATGTTTCGTTCCCTTGTGTCAAGGTGGGGGAGAATTAAGAAATTATGGGGTCATATCCCCTTCATCATAGACCCTATAGTTAGATGTTTCCTGAAAAACATCATGCATCCTTTTGGATCATTGCCTTCTCGCTCCCAGAGTTCATATGTATGTGTGACATTGGTCTAGACGCAATTGAGCCGCTCGCCGTTGACCCTCATTCTTTGTAGGGAATCGTAGTTGCATGTTATTATTGTGGAGAACCAATTTGATATTCCGAGTACACACGCTTAGGACAGTGCACTCTCAAATTTTCGTGCTATTTCGTCGTTTCTCTGACCATTAGCCATGATATGGAATAGGTTTCACGCTCAGCATATAGAGGCTGACGCTCAACTCCGTTTACCACAATAATATTACATGATTTACTAGGTTCTTCCTTTGAAAAATGGATCTGCCATATTTATTCTATCTTACTATGCATTTATCCTCTTAAACGGTAACCTTGCCATTAGTGATTCTAAGTGAACTGTTATTCCTATCTTCATATTATTCATCATTTTCTATCGTCCTTGAAACTTATCCAATCTCGTGGTTAGAGTAACGGATTCACAAGTGAATGAGTGAGAACTGAGAACTCAGTCGGTCAACCGTGAGCGATAATAAAATCGCAGTTGATCTGTGTTGCATGATTTTGAATTGGTAAATCGATCTATCCTGGAATTTTATATATTCTTCCAGACACCCCATATGCATACAATTCCGATTCTGGCGCCTCTGTAAAGATGCTTCTTATGTGTCCGATTTTGCGCCGCTAAGCCGCCTAGGTGCGGATCACAACATTCTAGTCTTTTTTTGGCTATTTTGAGCTTCTTCACGCCTCCAAACATCACACATTGGGAAGATCTAGACGGGCCCGTAAGCATACTCCACTCACTTCACTCGACCATTCGATATAGAGAAGAGGTGTTGGAGGGACGTCGTGTAGGGTTACACACACTAAATTGGCAGTTTGACTTCGAAATCAGCTATGTTTCACTGTTGGGTATATCCTCGACAATCATTGGTTTTGTGAAACATAACCGTTCTCAGAGTCAAACTGCCAACCCTAATAAATACTAGGCTTTCTATATCGGTAGCACAGTGCATTCTATTTTCCGCGGAGCTGTTGTCCCAACGTTCGATAGACAACCGCTCCAAGTGGATTAGACGATTGAGATATGCATTTTACTACCTAATTAGTTACCCTAATACACACGGATCTTCTTCATCTACTCTTTTAGAAGGGGGAACACGATATCCCGGGCTTTGTCTCGTTTTGTGCTAATGGGATTGAGAGACGAAAGGAGTTGGGGGACGAGATTCAGAATGAATGAATGAATGAATGAATGGGGACAGGGATACTCACTCTCTTTTCTCCTCATAGTGAGACTCTTAGATCATAAGCTGACCCCTCCCCTCTCCGTCCGTGTGAATATACTCGTCTATTTGCGTGAGTGTGTGTGCGCGTATGTCTCGTGGAGGGGTGGGGACTGACCGCCCGCCCCACCCTCACAGTCAACCCGCCCTCTTCGCCTGACCGACCACACCCCATTCAGAGCACCGCCAGAATCCTTCAGAAGAGCCCTTCCGAAATCACAAAGTCGTTTCTTCTGGACTCCAGGAGCATAAAGAGGTAAGTATTTATGCGGATAAGCATCGCAGAAAGTTTCGCATCCGGATTGTTGTTGTATAACAGTCGGGGGCAACTGCCACTTCTGGTTTCTTTTACAGCGGAAGGAGTGGTAAACGGCCAGAGATTGCATAGTCTGCCATTACGTCTTAATTGCCTCTCTTTTCTACAGGTCACCTTGCGCTCTGCTGATCGCACCCTTACAAGAGGTTTCCGTGGTGCTATTACGTCCTACTCACTGAGCAATGGTCACAGTCCAACTTCTCGTCGCCGGTGAGTGAACGGGGCATCTGGGTATTTTGAAGTGAATAAAAGCGCACTCTGATGAGCATTGTACGCAGCGATTAAGTTTGCCATATGTCCGCTCAACGCGCATACTCGTAACCGTTCGGCATAAGATCGGTGGCCGTTGGTTAGGTTTTCTAAATCGGTAGTAAAGTGCATTTCTCATGCGTCTAATCCACTCGGATCGGTTGTCTGCCACACGTGCAGACAACAGCTCCGCGGAACTTAGACTAATGATAAGTGCACTTTGTTACCGATTTGGTAGCCTTAGGCCGTTCACCCTTCGTTCCGCCCCACGTGTTCGAGTGGCGCACTCGAGCGAACGCTCGAATCGACTCTGAACTACTCCCAACCACTTGGTACAATGCGGTAGTTCGGCCTTCACAGTTGAAAAAGCGAGTGTGGCAATGCTACTTACCCCCCTCCCCACAGTTCGGAAACGCATTGAGACTACCCCAATGAGGGGAAAAGAGAGTGGGTAGGTAATGGGTGCGCGAAACATCAAGGTTGCGAATCATTGAGGCTTTTATGCCTTCCAGACCGGCAAATCATGGCATCAACGAAACCATAAACGCAAACCACCATTGTGCGCAACTGTTGTGGTCTATGGCCCAGTAATGTTTGTTTGCCGCGTTTATCCCCACCTATGCAATTAGCCAACGAACGACAGCAGCTTTCTTGTTCTCCAACCATCAAATCCATTAGCCCAAGGCAGTAAAGCATGAAAGAAGAGGGGCGATCCTGATGAGAATCTGACCAGCTTTGATTCGCAATCGGGCTTCTTATCCATGTGCCATTATTCCTTCCCCTCGCCTAATGGTCAACACCGGACGGCTGCCTCAAAAGCGCTGAAAAGGTAACAATCAGGACGGCTAGACATGCAAAAGGCTGAGGCTTTAGGGATCGCACACTCACCAGGGGTTCAGCGCACGCGATGTGCGTTTGCTTAACCGTTGGGGGCTAGAAAGGGTCAAAGGACACCGAAGCAGGCGATCGAACACCACAAATAGCCGAGATTAACATGTGTCTGTTCGCCAGTTTTTCAACCGCACGCCATGTTGGTACAGATGATTTCCAATACTCGAGTGAGGTCGTGGGTCAACATGAGATGTGTGCACAATCACATTGACATGTCTGAATTGACTCCCAGACACTCTGCGATTCATCTAGGGTAGGGATTGAATTTTATAAAATATGGGCAACATAACTCTCTGCCCCCGCGGATTCCGACCGCTTGTCTATGATGAACGAGAGAGAATGAGCCAATAATGCGCCGAGACAGAGTTGCACTTTATTTCCAAAAAAGTGTTCCCTAGTGTGAACTAACTCCCAGACACTCTTTGATTGATCTAGGGTGAAGGGGCTTTGATGGGGAGGGAAGTCACTCATTCAACCACGGTCCATTTCACATCGCGGGTCAACAGACTACCGATTGACGCCGGCGCAAGAAGAACAGAGAGTCTCTGGCCTTGGGGAGGGAGGCTGTTAGCAGATCGGATTGTAGTACAGGAGGGGGAGTGAACCCCCCATAGGACACGTTGTTCTCTTCTCAGAAAATGAGTGCTAGAGGTTGACAAACAACCAATGTATGACTGTAGGAGCGCGCGGCGGAGAAGTAACACCACCACTTGAAATGGGAAACGACGACGAGTGTCAACGGGGGATCAAAAACAATGGGAACCGCTGAGTAGTCACTTCTTAGTTTTCAGCTGCTGATCTTTGGTAGCTAAACCCGCAAAGTACCTATACGGAAGCGCTTGATAGATTGCTTTGGGGAAGATGGAGTGAAACATATATCAACCGGGTTTGATTCCAGCGTGTGCTCTGACGATGGCCAGCGCGAGCAGTATTCCATCCGAGACACTCTTCGCCATTGCCGAGCATCCGTTGAAGCAGGTCTTCTCGTCGGTCCCCGATGAGGAACTGCTGACGAAAGAAGCGGAGATCATGCTCAGGTATCAACACACTTTTACCGAAATGAGTCGATAGAGAGATCAAAAAATTTCCAAATGCAAGCATGAGTGAAAGGATGCCTTATCCTTCATGAACTATAGCCGAGAATGTCAGCAATATTTTTCACGAAAGGAGAATCTATTCAGCCGATTTCGATGAATCAAAAAATAAGTGCCCACACGTGCGTTATTGGAAGATAAATATGTTAACCAAATCAATTTAGATCCGACCCAGACAGTGCTGGAGCTGTCGCATGTTTCCTGTGCAGACAACTCCTGGCCGCCAGCACCCACCGAGTGGGCATTTCCCAGACACAACTCTCCGACACCCTGCACTCCAAGTGCAGAAGACTACCTTCAGACATGGTGGTGAGTATTGATCAGGAGATCAAAGATCAAGTTCTAAAGATCAAAGATCAATTTCAGGGGTCTTGCATCTCGTTCGCGAACAAGTTCCTGCAAGAGATCTACTTCTCGCTGAACTACGACTTCTCCGCCAAAAACGTGTGTGTGGCACTACATATCTGCGAAAAGGTAAGCATTTTTTCAATTTTATCTCGTAACTCCCCAATGCAATGTCTCTCATATCTCATCTTGATATGAAAGTGACGAGCATGGATACATTTAAAAGTGAAAAATTGAACTCGTAAATGATAGCGATTTTCTAGAATGTGGACATTCCGGACGAGAAGAAGATGATCGTCGAGAAGAGCAAGGAGAAGGAGATTGCGGAGAAGGAAATGCTACACAAGGAGCTGGTAAGCATAGTGAATTCACGTTTTTCACAGACATATAGATGACTTTGCACTGTTACTAAAGGAGCGGACATGTGTTTTCAAGTAATCAGTATCACAATAATTAGGAACTCGAGAAGAAACGGGAAAAGGAAACGAGGAAGGAGGAGGAGAAGCAGATCAAGAGGAGGAAGGAGAGTGTTGAGGAAGAGAAGGCCGCAGCTGCAGTGAGATTTCCTTTATAAATTGGATTTCCGCTTATCCTGACGGAATGTGCCTAAATGGGCACAAGTCTCTTCATTCTCTGCTTCCTGACGGCGCATATGTGCAATTCACCATTATGACACAAAATCCGTGGCTCTCTCCACTATCTGTCACTGACATGATGATGATATTTTACAACTTTCAGGAGGAGAAGCGACTACAGTGCATGTTCTGCGATAGAATGCTCGAGAGCGTCAAGATGTATGCGGAGGGAGTCAAGGTAAAAAAGTTATGAATTACGCAACAAGACATCTATTTTATTGAAAAATTTATTCCAAACAATTTATTCCACCGTTCGGTATAGCACACGTGAACGTATGACTTGCTCTGTCAGAGTGACCGATGGGTTCTTCCAATATTCGAGAGTTGTCTATCTATCTGAGAGTTGGCGTTAGGGCATGTGCTAATGGCACCTGCTTTTGGAATCACAATGTTTGATATCGTTGCTGGAAGCTTTTTGGGTCAAGCGCAAGTGCTAACGCGGACAAATACTCACGACGACGATCTTCTGCGCTTCTTAGGCTCAATAATCCGCTTCCCGACCATTCCAAATGACCACTCAGTCAGAGGGAAAAGATTTCCATGCGCCCCGTGATAGCCTTATGCACTCGATATTGTTTGTTTGCTTTGCATTGCTCTCGTCCACGCATCCTCTGTCTTTTCCCCTCTTTCCCCTCCCTTCCTGGGTTGTCCCTAGTCACTAGGATAGGGGACGAGAAAGGAGCGACTGCTACAGATATCGCAAATCTCAGTTCGAAACAAACACAAACACACGTACAGTGTATGCACGATGCAACCCCATTCATCTAAAAACACATCCGGGATGATGATGGTCTTTTCATCTACATCTCAAGAGTGTTGTTACTAAAGGGAAACTGAAAAAACATCTGAGCCGAGGTGGAAAGTTTATGGGGACAATAGGAAATCTAGCATAAATTGGCATTGTCTTTCGGCTTGAAACGTATCTCAACCGGGTTCCGTTCAGGCCGACATCGACTCGTTCTCCTCCACGGCGTGTGCCAGATGGCCTAGGAAGGCATTCTCCGAGGAGTGTCACAAGATGGCCGAAGAGAGAATCGCCAAGCTGGCCAAGTTCGTGGATGAACAGGTGAGTAATTCATTAGAAGCTAATGTTTTCGAATTAGAGTGTTTGGGAGTTTGAATGTTAGTGCACAAATGGTTTTTCATCGTAACTGAGAAATCATAAAATGAGCTGTCAGCATTTTTAGCCGTTTCATGCCAAAACTATTAGTTCAAGGTCGAAGAATGTGAGTTAATGATTTAGAAAAACTGATTTGCAGGTTGTCGAGTCGCTGTGGTGTTCCGAACTGTACCAATGCAACTGAAGAGCGGACGAAAACACGAAGAACCTACATAACTAGGCAAACATTCCGATCTCACCGCCGACCCCCAAAACGCTTTATTACGCCAATGCTTTGGTTCGTTTTCTGATCAATCAGGACTCATTCTGCAATTTGAAGAGCTTAATAATGGAACAGGGTTGGGCATTTCTCCTGTTTTTGTACTTATCTATCTCCACTAAATATTTGATCTTAATTTTTCAACGGGACACCGTCCGCATCATCTGATTGTGATATACATACAGTCTGGCTCATAAGTTTGGTGACACTTATATTTTTGGCCATAACTTTGTTCAAGATGGTGGAATCTCCTTGAAATTTTTTTTGGGAGTTCCCTACGTATGCCCCTACAAAATCCGAAAATATCGTGGACCGTCTCGCATGGGGGCCGAACCGACATGGGGGCATAACCTACATGGGGGCCGAAAGTTTTGCCATTTTGTCCTCAGGCGAGATACACGTACCAAAAAATTAATATAGATACTACCCACCCAGGGAACCTTAGAACCGCTTAGTATGGTATTTTAGGTTGCTTCCCCTTTGCAGGAAAAATCCGCAAAAATGACCACTTTTTGCACCTTTTTCACCGCCCTGAGCAGGGGCAAAGGAAAAATGACTGTCTAAGTAGCCGATAATTATGGAGGGATAGTCGGACAACTTCCTTGAAAATTGCATGGCCCTAGATCGTCATCTGGCAAAAAAAATTTTTTCAGATAGCCAGAACTTCTAGGCCGATGATATGTGAGTTACCCAAAGTAATTTAAAGTAAGCCCCAAGGGCCCATATACACCCCTGAGAAACCGCATACCAAAATCTCCACCGGCGACTTCACAGCGAATTTTTTTTTGAATTTCATTTGAGCCAAAATCGGGTGTTTCTAATGGCAGTTAGTGGAAAGCAAGCGGATTTAGTCGAAAAAGTGCGAAAAGTGATGAAATTCAAATAAAAATTCGCTGTGAAGTCGCCATTGGAGATTTTGGTATGCGGTTTCTCAGGGGTGTATATGGACCCTTGGGGCTTACTATAAATTACTTATCATCGGCCTAGAAGTTCTGGCCATTTGAAAAACGGCTTCCCCAAAAAAATATTTTTGCCAGATGACGAGCTAGGGCCATGAAATTTTCAAGGAAGTTGTTCGACTACCCCAGCATATTTATCGGCTACTTAGACTGTTATTTTTCCATTGCCCCTGTCCAGGGCGGTCGAAAAAGTGCGAAAAGTGGTCATGTTTGCGTATTTTTTTCCTGTAAAGGGGAAGCGACCTAAACTTCCATACTACACGGTTCTAAGGTTTCCTGGGTGTGTAGTATCTAAATTAATTTTTTGGTATATGTATCTTACCTGAGGACAAAATGGCAAAACTTTCGCCCCCCATTTCGGATTGGCCGTCATGTATTTTCGGTCCACGTCATTTACAGGTGTTATCATGGTATCCGTGGGGAACTCCCAAAAAAAATTTCATGGAGATTCTACCATTTTGAACAAAGTTATGATCAAAAAACGAAGCGTTTCCAAACTTATGAGCCAGACTGTATATATCCAATGTGGATACTAGTGTTGGCTGATGAAATACTCGCGCTAGAGGGAATACGAAAGTGCACGCCTCCCTCGTATTCCATGGTCATGGAATACGAGCGAAGCGGTCGGTCATTTTTTAGGATTCCATGGAATCCTAGCGGTTTCCCTTCGTATTCCCCTAAATACGAGCGTTTGTCATGGCATTTAGTGGCCTTATTAGCTACTTAGATGGTTGAAAATTTATACACAGGGATAACTTTTGGCGTAGAATCCGAATATCGTACATATTTTCAGTATTGCTGCTGTTTTAATTTTGATTATTAAAAATTCACTGCGACATAGCTCGCTTCCAGGGTTGTCTAAAGTTCACTTTTTTGGAATTTTTTCGCCCCGCTAAAGAAAATCGCTCGTATTAGATGTTATATGGCAAGTGCCGCTTAGTATTCATTTGAATATGAAAAATATGGGAGGCGCAGCTCTCATTCCATGAGAGAATGAAATGGAGATAAAAGTGCAACTGCTCGTATTCCATCAGCCAAGACTAGTGGATACAGACAACTGACAAAGGGTCATACATACGGTGTGAGGTCATTTTGCCTTTGCCCCAGTTCGCAAAGCGTAAAGAGTTCCCTACGTCACAGTGGGATCTCATAAAACATTTCGCACGTTTTCGATCATAGTTAGTGAGTGAGAATGCTCAAAAAAGTAAATGTTTCAAGATTTATTGTCGATACTGCAAAGGAAACTGACGAATTGAGTGATCCTCAGTTCAACGTCGATGAAGAATGCGGGTATAACCACAATCGCTGGAAGATAAACAAGCACGATTGGGCTTACTGCCTGAATATTGTTTAAGCGTTGAAAATGTTAAAACACTGGTATATTTAATAGACCGAACCAGGAATAGCTCCCTCTGTCACTACTTTGTCAAGTTGCTTTGATCGGGTTGTTTTGAAATGCATTATAGTTGTAGTTATGATGCTTGGTAGTACAGAATGTGCCGGCAGACCGGTGCACTCACAATTCGTCATATTTTTCAATTAAATTTGTGTCCACTACCTATTTACGGCACCGGAGGGGCGAAACTTTGATGAGTTCGTGGAGGCCAAGAACAAAATAGTGAAAATAAATTGCCTGAGCAATGAGCACTGTCAGAGCCTTTGAGTGCATGCGCTTCGTGCTGATAGCCAGTGTACATTCACGGAGGCTTTTGTGGGCCATAATACCTATACGAACTGGCCTAACTAGACTGGTGTGTAGGCAGAGCACGCCTTATTGGGACGGACCTACCACCGATTGTCAGTTAGACACTAGTTGTACGGATTGTGAATCTTGTGATTGGACAGCAAGGAGATTGTGGGCAAGGACTTGTGATGATACTACAGTAGGCTATGGCTACGTTATCCCTTGTTCCCTGTTAACTCACAGTCCCGAAGCGTCCATGTAGTACGGTAGCTGAGCTGTGTAGTAGACCAGAAGGCGAGAAGCGACACGTAGTACGAATGCTAAATGAGATTGTCTGTTTGATTGTTTGATCGCATTGAAATTAGCGTAGCTACCTAGCGCAGCTACACTCCCGCCCCACAAGAAGATTGAAACCCTTGTTTGTGATTTGAGGGTTTGTCTTGATGGATGGTCTGATGGATTGCTGGATAGTTTGTTAGATGGTTTGTAAGATGGATTGCTAGTTGGTTTGTTGAATGGATTGCTAGTTGGTTTGAGATGTGATTGAAATACCTTGCATTGATTGAATTGATTGGAAGACTTGTATGGTGATTGAGTTGATTGGATGGATGGATTGGATGGATGGTGATTGTACCTGAAGACTTGAATTGATTGCTGGATTGTTAGGTTTGTTGCTTGCTTGCCTAATCATGGTACTTGTAGTGGCACATGGGCTCGGAGTGTCCAGTCTCTCCACAGTGGGCACACTTGATAGAAGCGCATAGAACGTCGTTGTGGCGGAACTTGTAGCCAGTACGACGGAGGCAACGTCCGCAGCGTCCATTGTTCTCGATCATCCTTTTGCGTTCAAGAAGCGACATGATGTCACAGTCCTCAGTCCTATGTGCCCAGTTGTTGTGGAAGGCACATGGAGGGTAGGTGTTGTATGAAGTCGACGGGGCGTCGTCGGTTGAAGCGTCTTGAAAGGGTATGGCGACAGCCATAGAAGAAGCGTCTTGAGGAGGGGGGACAACAGCCACAGGAGGCGACGGAAGGACAAGAGAAGCGGCAATGAGTTCCTGAATCCTTGCAGTCAGTCTATCCTCCATTCCTTCAAGCTGGGTCTTGATCTTGCGATCAATTGACTTGTTGTCCTTCACGATGGGACTGTTGATGGTCTTGATTGCCTTGATTGACTTGGGGGTCCTGGTGACTTTTGGAGCCTTGACCTTAAATAGTTGATGTAATTGATTGATTGTTTGCTTTGATTGTAGACCTTCTTGGTCTTGGGTGTTGAAGCGACAGGAGGGATTGCATTGTTAATTGGCAAATCCTCGTTGTCTTGATTGATTGGATGGTTGGGACTGAAGTCTTCCCCTAAACTTGATTGTTTGTTTGTTGGAAAATACATTGAATGACCAGGAGGAAGAGGAATCTCCAGGAGATTGTTCGCAGCACTCTCCTCAGGAAGAGGGATGAGTGCAATGTTTTCTTCTCCAGTCTCCATGAGATGTTCGAAAGAAGCGTCTTGGATAGCTGGCGATTCGGAAGTCGAAATCATGACTTGCTCCCAATTCCAGACCATTGAAACTGAAAAGAAATTACTTGATTGATTGATTGCGAATTGTATTTGTAGCTTGTTTTGTATGGTCGCCAGTGTTTCACTGGTGATCGCTCCCGCCCCTCCTAGTTTTTGAGCGAGTTTAAATTTGATAGGGGGTGTTGTTAGATGAAGTGATTGTGTTGTTGATATCTCCTCTGATCTCTAGTGGAATCAGTAGGTTCTGTGGTCTCTCAATTGTTCTTCCTGTTGTTGATTGAATTGTGATTCTTGTTCCTTGTATTTGTAAGATTTTTCCCATTGACCATTTGGAACGAGAAATGTTCCCAGAGTCGTCAACCAGGAGTACAATGTCTCCAAGGGATGGATTGTTTGTATTTTGTTCTCTTGTGGTATGTTGAAGGTGTTTGTCTCGAAGATTGAGGAGATGTGTGTGGCTCCAGTTGTCCCAGAACTTTTGCAGAATTTTGTTTGTTTTGTTGATTGTGGCGATGAGCTGAGAAGCTGTGGAGTCGAAGTTGTCACAGTATCCTGTGTCATCAATGCCCTCTGAATCAAGTTGGTATGGAAGACCTAATTTGAGATTTGGTGTGATGAAGTCAATTGGTCTTATAACTGGTTGATGGAAATTGTGGTTGTCATCACTGTGGACGTAGGTCAGGGGTCGGCAATTGATTGTTCCCTCGATCTCTGCCAATATTGTCGAAAGGTCCTCGAAGTTGAGTTTTCTTTTGCCGATTGAAATGTTGAGTTAATTCTTGATTGATCGAATCATGCGTTCGTAGATGCCGCCCTGCCACGGTGCATGTGCTGTAGTGAACCGCCATTCTACGTTGTTCTGTGAAAGGAAGGTATTGATTGAATCTTCGTCAATCATTGTCGATTGATATTGTTTGAAGAGATTTGCTGCCAATTTGAATGTTGGAGCATTGTCTGATAATATTGATTGTGGAGCACCTCTCCTTGAACAGAAGCGTCTAAAGGCATTGATGAAGTTTGCAGTTGTAAGTGATTGAAGGACTTCCAGATGAATCAATCTTGTTGAAAAACAAGTGATTATCAATCCGTATTGTTTGTTCTTTTCACAGTCCTCAAAAGGTCCGAGAAAGTCAAGTCCGATTGTTCTGAATGGAGTGGATTGTTTGACACGATCCTCTGGAAGGGTTGGAGCTTTGGGATAGGAGTATGGGTTGCTGAACAGGAGTTGGTGGTATGTTGTTTGCAATTGTTTATGAACCGGTTGACGTATGCTATTGTATTGATTAGTTTGTCGTATTTTGAGAAGCGTCCGATGTCGATCCATGGTGTGTAACCTATTGGAAGTGAAGTGTTGATGGTGGCGACCACTTCCTGTTGAGTGTCGATGTCCGGTTCCTCCTTCATAAGTATCACGATCTTCCATTCTTCAGGTGGGAGCCGTAGCCATGAAGGACCTGTCCACCAATTGTGGGAAGAATTTGTAATTGTGCTTGCTTGAAGACCGCGAGTCAGATGATCCGCTGGGTTTCCTTTTGTTGGAACATAACGAAGCCTTGTAATTGTAACATTGTCCTTGTGTATTGTCTCGGAGATTGACTTGATTTGTTTGACTCTGTTTGTAATGAATGGCCCCAGGTTGTATTGAGAATCGTTTTCAATCCAGTAAAGCACTGTTGACGAATCCGTGAATTGATGAATGACGAATGGATTGTTTCTGAATTCCTTGCGGAGGGCATTGATTGTATATTGTAGAAGATTGAATCCGATGGTTAATGCATCCAGTTCCTGCTTGGGAATTGTTGCATTGGTCTTCAGTGGAGCGAGACGAGTCCTTGAGATTAGAAGGTGTCCGCCATTGTTCATTAGGTAAATTGCTGCACCGAAAGCCTTAGAAGAAGCGTCACTAAACAGTGCCATATGAATTGTCTCATCAGGGCCCTTTGGGAAAGGGGCATGTCTGTTGAGTGTGATTGTGTTAGAGTTGATGGTTTGTATGAGCTTAGTCCATTCCTCTTGTTTTGCGTGGTATTTTGTCATCCCATTGAAGTTTGTCTTCCCATAGGGATTGACAATATACTTTGAGCTGAATGAGAAGTGGGCTGATATGTCCGAGTGGATCATATCCAGAAGCGGTGGCACTAATTGCTTGTCTTTTTGTTTTGATTGTTGTAGGAAGGGATAGTTTGTAGGAGATTGTATCTTGATCAGGGTCCCAATTGACACCCAGTAGTTTTTGAGGGCCTTGTTTGCCTTTGTCTTTCTCTTGTACGAGAGTATTGAATGCTTGATTGTTTGAGGTGTATTCCCTCAGGTTCATATGAACCTCTCCCAAGATGCTCTTGCTGTAGGCGTAGTATTGAGGATCAGGGTTGTCTGTGTTGAAGAGGACGTTGTCAACGTAGACGTTGAGATTGAGTTGACGAAGAATGTCCTGTTGTATTGAATTGAGATCATTGCTTGTTTTGATTTTTTGTTCTATGTGATGTCGGATGAAGCGCATCAGAAGATACGGCGGCTGGTTTATTCCGAATGGAGTGACTGCGAACCTCAAAATCATTATGTTATCTTGTGTTGGTGGTTTGTTGATGTCTTTGACCCAGAGAAATCTGGTCATATCTCGTTGTTCTGGGTTTAGGCGAATCTGCAAGAACGCTTTTTGGACGTCGCATATGATCAGATATGTTCTTGTTCTGCTTCGTAAAAGAAGAGCCGTGATTTCTTCCAGACAATTCGGTCCTGGATAGATGGCATCATTGAGTGATGGACAATTCTTCAATTTGGCAGAAGCGTCAAATACGACCCTGAGTGGAGTTGTTGGTTTGTCTAGCCGAAGAACTCCTTGATGTGCTAGATAATGAATTATCGGTCCACTTGGTGGTTGAAGAATGTCTACCACTTCGACTTGTTTGGATTGAATTTGTTCTCTGATGACTTTGTGATAGAACTCCAGAAAAAAAGTTCTTTGGTTGGACTGAGTTGTTTATGGGTTGAAAAGAAGTGACGGAGTGCCATTGAGTAATTGTCGGGCCGTAGATGGCTCTATTCTACTTGGGGTGTCCTTTAAGCACATAGATGTCCTTTAAGCACATAGATGTCCATTAAACACATAGATGTCCTTTCAGCACATACATGTCCTATCAGTTTAGATGTCCTTTCACTTTGCATGTCCTTTGAATGATCGAAAGGGGCACCAACAAAGTAATAATGGTGGAGGTAAAAACTAAAATTAGCATTATCAATTTTTGATTATCCCACCCAGGTTCCACGAAGAAACGCCGCAACACTCCTTCCCATCATCAAGGCCCATGTTCTCCCGGGCTAGTAAAGTTACTCCACCCCTAATTACATCCATCTAATATTCGCAGGAACGCGAATATTAGATTTCGGACTCCTGGAAGGCGTACGGCGGTATCCCCAGCCTGCAAATGCAGTACGACCACGATTATGTGAATCACAAGCTGCACTTCGTCGACCCCAATGATCCCACCGTGCACACACAATCAGTAAGTATCTCTCACCATTTTTATACCTTTTATTATTACTTCCAATTCCATCATTCAGATTGAAGCCACGTGGGGTCTCAAGGCACGCTACGGTATCGGCGGGAATCGGGTCTCAGGCTACCTGTTCCAGGTATCAATACTTTTCTCTCCCTCAACAATTTCTTGTTTTGCAGTACATGTGGCGGCGATTCAACAAAGGGGGAAAGAAGCTCAACGCCCTTCTCTACGAGATGAGCCGCTACGACCCTTTCGACGATACCCTTTAATCATTTCATTGTTCCATTCTGATACTGCCTTTATTCATTGTCTATTTCGGCAATTTGCATTCCAATGTCGCCATTTCTATAAAGTGCATCTAAAGTTTCAAAGGACATGCAAAGTGAAAGGACATCTAAACTGATAGGACATGTATGTGCTCAAAGGATATCTATGTGTTTAAAGGACACCCCAAGTAGAATAGAGCCCAGTAGATTGAGTACTTCTTGCTTCAGACAGTATTTCACTACGAATTCGTTGTTTGTATTTTGAACTGTTTTGAGAAAGTGGTCTTCCACGTATTTGTTTGCTGCTATCTTCAATTGAGATTCAGTTTTGTCAATTTCTTAACCTGTACCTGCATTGTCAATTGATAGGAATTGTTGTAATTGAATATCTAGTGCTTGTTTGTCTGACATGTGGTGTATGTGCACTTGACTAGGTTCATTGTCAGGAATTTGTTGTTTGAGATTACCCGTGAGTATTTGTCCGATTCGAGAAGAGATCAGAAACAGACCACTCGGCAAGATTGTCCTCCTTGTGGATGACGTTGTCGGCGAAGTCAGCAGCTCCCACGTCCATTTCGAGTTGAGGAGTAGACCTGGAATGACTGATTGAATTGATGGAGATTCGGCTAGTTTAAGCCTTTTGTGAAATATGAAGGTACGATCTGATTGTGATAGTTTTTGTCTAGAGAGTGGAGCAGTGATTGGATCATTGAATTGTATGCATCGAATGGATAGAGGATTGTCCATTGTTTCGACAACTAGATCCATTGTGGGATAGGTCTGCATGCCCTGTGAAAGTGCTGAAATCCCGGAGATGTTCACATTGATTGAGGAGGATGGTATGAGTCCTAATTGTTGGGACAATGAGGTTGAGATGAGAGACATGGAAGCACCAGTGTCTAATAGGACCGTTGTTTGTACACGTTTCATTGTTATTGGATTTTTGACCCAGACAGTTGCTGTCATGAGTCTAGCAGAATACGTTGAATTTGTGTTAGTTGTATTCACAGTTGTATTTGTGGCGATTGATTCTGGTATGTTGTATGGAATGTTGTCATTGTCATGTGTTTCTTCCACTTCTTGTTCAAGTGGATTTGAGATCACATGCACTTGATGATTGTTGTTTGGTGGTCTATTGTGGAATGGTTGTGGACCGGGTCGATGAGATGGTGTTGTGTGTGGATGATTGTTTCCAACTCCTTTATTAGCTCTGGGTTGATTGAACTGATTGTTGTTCATTGGAGGAGGAAGCGTCCTGTGAGGGGGGAAGTTCTGAACTGGACGGTTAAAGGGTTGTCTTTGTCCATTGTTCCATTGTTGAGTTCTTGCGTTTGTCTGTTGGTGGGGTGGACACATCGCCGTGTGATGATTGCCGTGGCATTTGTTACAATTACTTGAACAGTTGTGTTGTGGTCCGTATGGTTCTAGGCAGTTGGTACAGAGGCCAGTTTGTTTCGCAACTGTTCTCCGATCTTCAAGCATTGTGTACGTGCGGCACGTATTAGTGTGATGTCCTTTTCCACAGAATTTGCATGTGAATTCATTCACTCTGTTTGGAGGCCGTACGTAGTGGTGGTTGTTGTTTGTCTGCGGAACGGAATTGTTTTGTTTTGAATTGTCATTTTGGGAGCTTTTGTCATTTGTAGGCATTCCCATTGATTGATGCAGTGCTTGTTGAATCCTTAGGTTTTTCTCCAGAAGATCAAGGATGCACGATGTCTTGTGTACTTCGTGAATTGTCTGAGAGAACACAGCTTCTTGTGTTTTCTCGGCGAAAATCGATATGATTGTTTTTTGAAGCATGGAGTTGTCCTCGATGTTCTCGATTTCTTGTATTTGAGTGACTAAAACCCTGATGTCGAGAAGAGCTTTCATTTGATTGTCAATGGATTTTGAAGGTATCTTGTAAGTTGTGAGTTTTTCCATCAGTAACATCTTTTGATTGATTGGATTGTGAAAGAGGTTTTGTAGGAATTGAATTGCTTTTGGGTAATTGATTGAGCTGGGTACGAATGAATCCAGAGCCGAAGCAGCTTGTCCCGTAAGATGCTTTTTGAGGATTGCGAATTTTTCCACTGCGAGATAGTTTGTATTGTCGTGGATGATTTCCTTGTAGAGACACCAGAAAGATAACCACTCTTCAGGTTCTCCTGAGAATTTCGGAATTGGTATTTCCTGCACTCTGCGTGTGTAAGGAACGTTGTCGATTGTATTGTTATTGTTGGTGGATTGTGTTGTGCTTTGAGTTTTTCCGGATCCGTGGTTCGATGTGTTGTCAAGTCTGGACGATGTGAGAGAGGAAGAAGCGACAGCGGTGGGCTGATCCGGTGAGTGGACGCCATGCGGAGGGATGAGAGGTACTGTAAGTTCGAATTTGCACTCATGTTCCCTAATTTTTGCTTGTGCTTTGTTGATTTGATTTGTGACGCGGAAGCGAGTTGTTATTGGGTTTTTGGGGAATCCATTTTCGCACGGTTGACAGATCTCAGAGTGGTAGATTTGCATTTGCACGTTCCATTGCTCATCATCTGTCAGATTGTTGATTGCTTGTGAGTATTCGTCGTGTGCGTTGATGAAGGTGCTTTCCGCATCCTTAAGGGCTGTGAAGAGAGCCTGTGTCTGAAGTTTTGCGAGATTGAAGTCGTTGTGATTTGTAATGTATTGGATTGTGGAGATTTTGTGTGCGATTTGTTGCATGGCCTGGACGACCAGAACGTGTTGTTCAGCGATGATTGTTTTGTCTAGCTGTAAAGACATGTCGTCGTCTGGGTTGTTTCCTGAAGCGACAGTTACAGTACCCTACTTGTTTTTCTGCCACGCGGGACTTTTGTTGAGCACGGGTCCTTTAACACTAGGTTTACCTAGGGAGGATGATGCACCATATACGAACTGGCCTAACTAGACTGGTGTGTAGGCAGAGCACGCCTTATTGGGACGGACCTACACCGATTGTCAGTTAGACACTAGTTGTACGGATTGTGAATTTTGTGATTGGACAGCAAGGAGATTGTGGGCAAGGACTTGTGATGATACTACAGTAGGCTATGGCTACGGTATCCCTTGTTCCCTGTTAACTCACAGTCCCGAAGCGTCCATGTAGTACGGTAGCTGAGCTGTGTAGTAGCCCAGAAGACGAGAAGCGACAACGGATGAGAGGTTTATCCGAGGAGAGCGACGGGCCGGGTGTTGGACGACTAATGAGGGAGAATGAGGGGCGAGGGTCATTTAAATAGGGACGGTGGACATGGTAGGGACAGGGGATACGTGATGGGGCTCGCGTTGCATGTTGACCTTGAGTGATCTTCAATTCCGTGGTCACATGTAGATAAGAAGCGACTCGTAGTACGAATGCTAAATGAGATTGTCTGTTTGATTGTTTGATCGCATTGAAATTAGCGTAGCTACAATACCGCAATATACCTGCAATTTTCAACCTGGTCTGTTTCAAAAAGAGTTGAAGAGAGCGTACTGTAAGTCCACTTATGACAATAATTGAGCAGCAAATGATCACTGATGTTCACGGAGTCGATGTCACATCACGGAGTTGACATAGACTCTCTAGTTATAATAAATACATTTCAAACACAGCAAAACAGTTTCACAGTCTGATGACAGTTTTAAATTGTCAGCACGAAAGTGAACTTGAAAATGAATTTTAATAACCTCCAAATTGACGCCGAGAATCTACACCGTATCCAGGTGAAACTCCGCGGGATACATTTTGACTGCAACGCTACGCATGTCAGCGCCGTTTTGGAACAACAATGCATTGGCTGTCCACACGAGGATCGCAATGAGTAGTAGAAAACGAATAAGTATAAAAATTCCGCGAAAAAAATATTTCACCAATTCAGAGAAAAGAGTAATGCCAATGCCTCGTCGACTCTCGAAAAATTTGAGCAAATTCACCCTTAAAAATCATAGCGAGTGAATTGATGATATACTTACCTGCACAGCAAACAGTAGCGATAAGCGAAGCTATTAGCAACACCGACAAGGATCAGAAAAAATCCAGTGATTATCATTTGCATTGAACACTAGAATGTGCTAAATTTGTCTATTTTTTGATAGGGAATGTGCCATCATTGCATAGTAGAGAAAATTCAACGGTGACACTGGGAATATTATTAGGGTGGGGCATAAGTTCGTGCAATTTCTCACTCCGACACGAAAGCAATGATACCGCGGATCGATCAGATCATCATTTCCAAAGTATAGAATGTTTATCACATTTCTGAGCAATCCGCATTTGGATTGCTACTCTTGGCTTCTTAAACGATTCAAAT
>JACMIF010001264.1:4105-25317 GCA_014805445.1 Diplogasteroides magnus | reverse complement strand
CGACCCGCCTATGGTCGGAAAATTTATCCCCACCGACCCGCCTATGGTCGGAAAATTTATCCCCACCGACCCGCCTTTGACCCCCGGCTGCATCACCTTTTGAACTATGTTCCTCATCTCTGTCGAGGCATCTTTCTGGAGCAAATTGATTGGATCCATTTAGTGTTTATTTCAGATGATCGACCGACCATCGTGCAGTTTGCAGCGAATGAGCCTGAAGTGTTTGCGGCTGCTGCAGAATTGGTATGCAGGTAAATAACGCGAATTGTTTTCACTTTTAACAAGGGGTGCCAGTATAATTACACGTATTTTGATTCAATAACAAATTAGATTGCTGCATAACCCCAATTCGCCTTCTTTAGGGGGTTCACATATTCAATAGTCGATTATCAGTTTTCCGCTGTTTTGAAGAAATATTGGCCATTGTAACAAATATTAATAATTTCAGACACTCATCAGGTATCGATCTCAACTGTGGATGTCCCAAGGTGAGATAAACAAAGCAAGTTGGAGGGTTTCGATAAATGACAGAAGTTGTTTAGAGTGATGTCCGTTCGAAGGGATTTGGAAGTTTTCTCCTGAACAGCCCCGAACTACTGGCAGATATTGTGAAGCAGACAAGAGCGAGAGTGGACGACCCAGAGTTTACGGTGGGTTACGGTAGTCGTACTGCAACAGGGATTACTAGAGAAGTATTGCAATTGTGCATTAAACGGAAGGAATGTGTATGGTTACTGTAACAACAAAGCGTTTGCACCAATGGTAGAGATGTGGTACTGTAATAAGTATTGTGATTTACAGATCTCCCTCAAGATCCGCATCAATTATCCCCTCAATCGGACTGTCGATCTGTGCAGAAAGGCCGAAGCTGCAGGGGTGAGAGGATTACTGTAGATATACAGTAGGCACTAAGGTTGGCAGTTTGACTAGGTTTTCGGATATGTTTCACAGCTCTTCTAAATTCAATATATAGCCACGGTGAAACATATCCGAAAACCTAGTCAAACTGCCAACCATAGTAGGCACTAAAGACTGGAGATGAAACGAATGGAATGAAGTAGGAGAGAAAACTATTAACATAGTCGCTGACACTTACATAAAAGGACGCGAAATTAGCAGATATGAATTATCAAAATGTCTTGTGATGTAATCAAACAACGAGTGGAAACGAAGACGAAGGTTTTTATGGAGGGTTCGTCTCTTTGAGGGAGGGGGAAGGTCCTTGATTCCTTCAATGGAGAAGTGACCGCCTCTTGTTGTGAACCGACTCCGATGAACAGTGAATTACTGGGTCTGAATAGACTATTACATCGAGTCAATAAGGAGTTCATTCATACCAATGGACCAGCGTAGTATGACTTGGCTGCTGCTCCTGTATCCACACCACACATAACTGACTGTCCAGGAGGTCCCTTGGGAGACTGAGGGGGCATCTTGACTTTCTGAGTTGATACTGTAGGGACCGTTGAGGAAGATTCCATCTTGACTCCAGGGGATACTGCAGTGAGAATTGGAGAAGGGACCACAGGATTGGAAGGAATGGAGGGAGTCTGTCCACTCATAGACACTCGGACACTCGACTCACTCTTCTCAGAACTGTCCTGTGAAGGAGGAGCCTGAGGGATTGAGGGAGGCGGAGGAGGTGCTCCAGAAGGGACCGAGGAAGGAACTCCAGGAGGAATTGAGGAAGTGGCTGGAGGGACTGAAGCTGGAGGAGTGGCTGCAACAGGAGAGGGAGTAGCAGGAGGAAGAGAAGGAGGATCCAGAACTGCAGGAGAAGATGCAGAAGGGACTACTGTATCTGAAGAGAGAAGAGAAGAATGAATGGATGGACTACCGTACCCTTGGATGGCTCTCCCACATTGATCATCTTGAGCTTCTCTGCCACTTCCTTTGGAATATCCTTGATGGATTCAATCCGAAGTGAAATGACGATGAATGTCACTCCATTTCAAATACCTCCTTGTGTGAATCCCTGCTACTATCAATGATCTCCTTGTTCAGATTCTCGTTTCTCCTCACTGGAGACTTCCTCGTTGATGAACGACTCTTCTTGACTGGAGACTTCCTCGATGAGGAACCACTCTTCCTGGAAGATGACGGCAACGATGACCAGGAATGTGAGGATCGAGGAGATATTGGCCAAGTCAGAAAAGATGTCTCTTATGGAGGATCTGAAGGGGATAAGAGAGTGGGGAGAGGGGAAGACTCACACTTCACTTGGAGCCATTTGAAGAAATGGCAAGGGAAGGAACCGTCCACGATATATGAATGAGAATGGAATGAGGGGAAGGAGTGGTGGACACCATTATGCATACTCTATGTGCAAGAATGAAATGGCGACGGATTCGGATCCCATGTATAAACTGCAAATCAAAAAAAATGTGGGACCCAATAGTCTAGGTAATAGATGACTAATTCCGTTTGATGATTCTATTCGCGGTCTCTACTTATTATTCACAAAAGGGTGTTGAATCGGATTAACTTATTTGAAATCTTGTGAATGTGCGAGGTTGTAGATTATCGATTGATTTACCTGTTTCAGGTAAGCCATCTCACTGTGCACGGTCGCACTCCTTCAATGAGATGTGAACCAGTGGACTATGAAGCCATCAAGACTGTAGCTGAGTCAGGTGAGTGAGTGTGGAAAGGGAGAGAGGAGACGTAAAGAGAGACTATTATTGGGTTAAAGTGTTCCGAAAGCTACAAATGCCGTTCTGGAATAACTCGTTTAGTTTTCATTTTCACGTTTCGGCGTAAGCAACAAAGTTGTTCGTTTCGTCAAGATCATCAACTTTCATGTTGGTAATATTTCATGAAAATGAAAACGGAAGGAGTAATGAGTTGTGCGGAAATGGCTTGCGCGGAAGTGTCTTGTGCAGAAATGTCTAGTGCAGAAGTATCTGTGCGCAAATTTCGTGATCCCGATATAAAATATGTTTCACACACTGCATATAATAGTGCGTGAAATATGTTTGTGCCTGTTATCCGACGCAAATCGGAATGGGGAGTCATCGGAGCCATCTTCCCTGGCTCGCTTACCCAATAATAGCTGGAATTGGTTCCATTGAAATACTTTTGCACCTTTTTACCACATGTTCGGGTCAGAAATTAACTATTCTTTGTCATATGAACTGTTTTTTTAATTCGATGATGCACGAATCTAATAGGTACACAAAATACAACTTTCTCACAGCCATTGGTGTTATGAATTCGATGAGTGTCAATGAGTTCGGCTAAACCGTTGATTTCGGGCAGCGTGAAAAATATTTATTGCCGAATTGTGTTGATGGCTTGTTTGCACTCCATTAATACTCCACAATTTCAGTTAGCGTGCCAATCATCGCCAACGGGGACATTCGCTGTTTGGAAGACGCTATGACGGTACGGTATCTACTTGATTACTGTAGTACTCATGAGTTACTGTAACAGGTGTCGAGTTCAACTGGGGCAAAGGGAGTGATGGCTGCCAATGGACTCCTCGCCAATCCTTCCTTGTTCACTGGAGCAGAATCTACTACAGAAGAGTGTGTGAGAGACTGGGTGAGTACGGTGGGTGGAATGGGTTACGGTGAAGGTACAAAGATAAAGGTCTACTCATATTTAGCGCATGCGCTGAGCAGCTGCGACAGTTCCTAGCACGTATATCTGTTACATTACCGTATATCTGTAATTTTACGGTAACGATATATCCGTGTGCTATTTGGGCAGCTGTTAGTAACACCGGTTAAACGCAAATGTTTAGTTGATATTACTGTAAGCTATGATCTATTTCAGTTATCGATCTCAGCCAGTGTTGGAGTTCCACAGCCTCTCTTTCATCAACATCTTGTGTACATGTTACGGTAAGTGTGCCATCATACGGTATCAGGGGATAATGAGGGACTCATTCAGGGATTCGTTGACTCCTCAACAGCGTCGACTCTTCAATGAATTGAGTAGTCGACCAGCAGTGGAGGCATTTCTGAAGCCTTGGTTGGAGTAGAAGGAACTCTTGTTGTTGAAATATAGTCATTGTTGATTTTGTTGTTGACTCTACTGATTGTGTCATAGCATTACGGTTGTCCTTGTGTATTTATCATTTTGTGATTTCATTATCGCCTTTCATCGGTACATTTTCTCACGATCCACTGATAAAACCTTGCCTAATTATGTCATTTGTATTTTGAAATCGAGCTCTTGTGAGCAAAATACGGTTGCTCATGCCGTAATTACATTTCCTTTTAACACTACATTACCTTTTAATGTTAAACAGAACTAGCGATGAATGAGGAGAGACCGCCCGGAACTGCTTGGTCTTGAAAAATCGTTATGATGTCATTATAATGACTGTTGGCGCGCTCCGTTGGACCTGTTTAGCTATCGATTGATTGTACTGTACTTCCGATTTTGCTGAATTTCGCTTGCTCTTTCACATTTCCATACTTTGCTGCTTTTTGACTGTCTTTTTGTTAGTTTATTACGTTCAAAACACGTCTGCTTTTGATATTGCTATTGAATTGAATGGGAAAATGTGTTGAACGGCGCGGAAAGTGGCAGAATTTCACCTTTTTGTCCAATTGTTTTCTGATTGCCGTTCACTTCTTGCACTCAGTGATGTGCACTGTTGATACGCCCAGCAGCCGCTGTGTGAATGTTTGTGGACAAGCCGCGACGCGTTGGTCTCGTGCGTTGCGTCTCCGTTTGGGCGGAGCGCAACCATCTGTGCGCTAACTCTGCTTGTTTTTGAGCCCCTTTCTTGTGACCAGGCGGATCAGTGGCGTCTTTCGGGATGATTAATTAGTTCGCACGATCAAAATTGATTTATGAATTGATTGAATATCGCGATTTGACCGTTAGTGTCAGATGTTGTTTACTTCATCATCTAAATGTTTCGTGTGTGGGGGTGTAAGTGTGTGGAGAGCGCGTAAAGATATCGCAATTCCTCGAGGGAGGGCATTAATTCAATTAACGGAGTTTCTCGACGGGAGACAATTTAGGCGTCTTTCTCACCCCCAAAGTGTGAAATGTTCCATTGCCATTTGCGCCCTCCCTTATTGCCTTCTTGTGTGTCTTCGCGTGAGAAGACAGGCCTCCCATACCTGTTCCCCCTTTCAGAAGCCTCTCCTTGTGTCGTCGTCGTCGTGGACGACGAGAAGGCAGTCAACGATGAACGGAGACGAGGAGCCCCCTGAGGCTCCTCACTTCACACAATCACTTACAAGGTATCCCCCCTTTCCCTTCTTGTTTTCACACACATACAAAGCATTTTTGTTTTCCCACTCGAATGAGCTAATATAGCGGGGGAATATTGACAGTACGCGTATGGTTGTCTAATGATTTCTTACTTGTGCAGAAGAAGAAGAGAAGGACGTCGTCTTCTTCCCTCAACGATGACATCTTCTTCAATGTTTATCGTTCTCTTCTCCACAATTGCACTCTTCTGTATACAGGTACTCACTCCATTCTCCCCTCCTTGTTTTCCTCATTTCCAACCACGAACAATCTGTCGAAAACTCTAGTCGGTGCCGTTGTACCGTAATACGATTCAGTCGTGTCCGATGGTGTCAACATTGGGGGTAATTGCAGGGCGTCTCGGCCGTCGTGCCCGCAACGTGTGGCTCTATCGACATTCGCAATCATCCGACAAGGATGTTCTTTAAGGATCCTCAGACGATAGCCAGATACCAGTAAGTGACCATTGTTCAGTCTATTTCCATTCACATGTCCATTTCCCTTGGCGGCTTCTCTTGTCTGTGTGATCCTCTCTCCCATCATGCGCATCTTATCTCTTGTTGTTGAGACAGCCTACCTACTGTATCATCTGTTGTCACATAACTTCTGTTATGAGGCTTCTCTTCATTTATTCACGAGATGAGATAATCCGCCAGAAGAGATTGCCATCAGTGCTGTCATCACATTCATAAGGCTTGACTCCCTTAGAAGATGAACAGAATCCCACCTACTGCGTGAATGATAGTCACTTGTAGTAGGGGGATGCAATCCTTCAGTTGGGGGATGTGATCTTTTCGTGAATCCTCGTTCATTCATCCTCATTTTGTCCTTGTAAGCCGCTTAGGATTGAACCCAGGCGCATTGATGAAATCCGATGCGATAGTGCGCATCCTTCCACGAAAGGCGGAAGATTCTAGGGAGGGAGGAAATTATTCCAATCCACCTCCACCTGAGGAGGGAAATGAAATAAGGAGAGTGGAGAGTGGTTGATGTGACACAGTCAATATTCGAATTAGTATAAATTGGTTAGCTGCGACTGTTAACATGTCTACCAATGATTAAATGTGGTCAATAAGTAATCTCTAACCACTTCATTTCACCTGTGAGATATGTGAAGGTCGGATGAGAAACTGTCTCTGTTCTATGTGAATGAATAGAAATGGATAGGGAAGAGTTCATTCTCTTTTGTAGGCAAGTTGCCTCTGTTGTGTCAGAATGAATGAATGGACACTCACTGTAATGAAAGAGGAACATGTGGATGCCATTGTGTATATGAAAGATGAATGGGAGGATGGACAGAATGGAATCCTTTTGAAACACTCTCCCAACTTCCTTCCTCTTTCAATTCACAACAAACTGTTATCATAACAGGCAGAACGGGAAGCACTAAATGTTGGGATTGCTGTTGGAACTGAGTCAGGGATTGGATTTAATTATTTCCATCGCATATTTGCACACTCAAGTTCAAAGATTGCCTTAATGAATCATTTGCTGTTGAAGTTGCACTAGCAGGAATTGCACAGTCACGATTGTTTTTCTGTTGAATAGAGGAGGCCTTTCCTATTTCCCGACTTGAATCACGTCTTGGCGCAGAAAACAATGGCGGAATTGTTGTACCCTGAGGGCAGGAAGTGGGGGAAGAGGGAAAATTGAATTGGAAGGGTCATTGAATGACCATCACATCACGATGATGAGTGATTCCCTTTTCTCATCCCTTCCCTTCCACAATCACTATAGTTGGTATAGTCAGCTATCGTCCATACATGATGATGTGACTAATCTGTGGAGTGGTACGGTAGAGTTCCGTGCGTGACTCGATGAGTGATAAGTTGCTGTTCGATCTCCTATGGGGGAATCAGAGGCAGGCAGTGTTTGCTTGATGAAGCCCAATTGGTTGTCCTTGTTCTTGTCGTACTCTGTTGAGAGAGGGAAGAGTTGTCCCCTCTTCCCTTCCCTTCATCCGCCGTTCACTGATGTCTCTTCCACTCTCTTCCTTCGACGTTTCAACTGTTTACTCTCTCTCCCCTTCTGACGTCGTTGCTCACGAAAAGAGGGATGTCCTTAGAAGATGAAGCCTCGTTGTCTCTATTTATGCAATATCAGTCACATCTCCCATGGGTACTGTATCGTCAACCCTCCCAATCGATACATTCTGTATTAGCTGATCGATAGAAGGACGTCCAGGGTTGTCTATCCACCTTGAGCAACATAGAGCGCCGTTCATACTGATTAGACTTGATTGACAGTTATTATGTGCTGGTTGTCTGAGTGCAAATGGACACTGGAAGAATGGGATGAAAGGGGGAGGGAGAGGGGGTTATTGTCTGTATTTCTCCGAGATGACATTGATGTCAGAGGGAAGGGGAATGGGGTGCTGTCAGTGTCTGCAGTTGACACGATAACCAACGAGAGACAGAAGAAGAGTCTACCCTGGAGGAAGACAACAACAAAGTCATAAACATATCCTCTCTGCACAATAATAACGAGGTCATAGGGATACGGTAATGTCAGGGTCCTTTAACGGACTCTTCCCTTCCCGTCCACAACACATGAAACACTCTTGCCATGCAACACGGGGCATAAATTAGCGCAATTTGTTTCCGTTTTGCGGAGTGAGTGTGCGGACTGGGAGACATTGACACGATGTGGATGTTTTGATGGGGACAATTCATCCCTTTCTCTGTTTCTCTTTCAATCTCAACGATGTTTGTCAAGTGAGGAAAGGGAAGGAAAAGGCATTATTATGCACGAGAGAAGCTCTCATCTCGCTGTATATCCAAGTGAATGAATGACGATTCATATTAGTATATGTCTGCCTCGGTAGTCAGTACATAAAGGTATTGACATCCCAAGGGACGAGATCCTCTCGAGGATAAGATTCAAATCCTCTTCCGATGAATCACACAGACATCGAATATCTCCAACACGGATTACAGTAACATCCGGACGAGAGTCAGTGGTCAATAAACATCACGAGGGAACGGAAACCCCTGCTAACGATAGACGAGTTTTCATAGAAATTCATTTTCTGAGATTGGGGAAAGGCGCAATGAAGAGGGGAAATGGAATTACGGAACGCAATAACAATGTGTGAGGGACGAGTACCGTATCAAAGCGACAATTTTATGAGGATTACGGTATTCATCGTTGCAGGAACTGCACCGTTCTGGAGGGCACATTCTCAATGTCGATGATCACGAATGGAACTTATGGAGAGGATGAATTTGTCGTGTTTCCCAACATAGTGGAGATCACTGGCTATGTCCTCATCTTCAATGTCAAGTGAGCACTGTAACTGTTTATTACGGTAGTATTCTGTACAAGACATATAAGATTACGGTATATTATAGTTGATGTGTTGAGATGTTGTAGTGTTCAGTGAATGAAGATTACGGTATTGCAGATCCCTTTCGACGTTGTCCCGAATCCTGCCCAATCTTCGAGTAATCGGTGGTAACGATCTCATCATGAACTACGCTCTCATCGTCTACCAGAATCCGGATTTGAAAGATGTAAGAGGGAAGAGGGGATGGGGGTTACGGTAAACATTCAGTAGAGTGCCTCTTTGTCAATCAGTAAAAATAGCACATTGTAAGGCTGCGTTATCATTCGATTAGTTAAGCGAAGTCCTTATAATTCACTCTTGTTACTCCAATTCTCCTTGTTCAGATCGGTCTTCCCAATCTTCGTGTCATTCGCAATGGAGGAGTGCGCATATCGGAAAATCCCCTTCTGTGCTACGCGAAGAATATTGATTGGAAGAGATTTCTGTATGGACCAATCGATGACATCATCGTCCATGATGGTTCCGCTCTCGGTTAGTATATTTCGATTTTTTCACTTTATTTTTTCGAAAATATTTTGTTTCTTGGTGTGTTGAAAACATTACGATTAGTGATGAAATAATTGGAAGTGAGGGCGCATTTCGTCTTTGCACTTGTGGTCTATAAACTATAGGAGGGAGAAGCACGTGAATGCATTCCACACAGTCACATGCGCATCTTTTTGTGTTCAAAGAGACAAGCTGATCTTCATAGCTCGACCCTCGATATCTTCCCATGCTAAGTCGCACTCTCATTCACCTTCTCTTTCTTCCAACTTCTCTTTGATACTCTCTCCACCCACTCATTCCATCCCCTCTCTATCTCTCGCATGTTTTTGAATCTCAGCATCACTCTTTCCTTCGCTTGAATAGGAAACTAGCGGAAGCGCATAGAGAGGAAGTGGGGAATGTTGATTGTGAGAGACAGTGGGATACTGAAGAGACGCAGACGATAAAGGCGCTCTATCCTAATGACACAGCTTGACACATTCTTGTATCTCTTCTCTCCACACTGTCCACTGTGTCATTCGCCCCACCCCTGAACCGGATCAAAGCTGCGCCCCGATCCATGGTCCATGCTAACTAATACTGAATGTGCCCATTCTCAAGGTCTCCTACTTTGAGGGGAATAAGAGTGTCTGATTGTGAGGTTGTGATCCATTCACTACAAGTGGACACTAGTGCAAAATGAAGTTGCATCTATGGGTACAGTCTCTTGCAAGAGTTGATGTGTGTGTTCCTACGTGCAAGGACAAAGTGAATAGGATATGTTTGGATGGAAAGAAGAGCAGGAAATGAGGATGAGGAGAGGGATGAAGGACCATAAATTGTCCCCGTTCACTATCAGTGCCACAACCACACATGATGGCCATTGGGTCGAGTCATTTGACCCCCATTCCACCCACACGAATGGACGTCTCTTGACTAAAGAGGAAGAGAGAGGGGGAATGAGAGAAGGAAGATTGACCGTTTTGGAACGGCGGAAGGAACGAAAAAAGAATTCCAAACACTCGTGATGTGAGATTAAATGGCGAAGAATGATGCAAGAAGTCGTGTTTTGAGGGCGGATTATGAACATTTGACGAGTTTTATTGAAAAAAAACAGTAAAAGGCAATGTGAACGGAAGTGATTATAACTAATTTCTTGGAGAGGGATATTACAAAACAATCATTTGACATCATTCTGAAATGATAAAATGTCCTTTGTGAAACATAAAAAAGACGGGTTGGAGAGGTTGTGTCATTGCAGGTCAGGAGTGCGTGGATGAGTGCGACGATCAGTCTCGTAGTTGTCTGAATAATGGAGGAATGATGTCATGTTGGAATGCAACCACCTGTCAGGAAGGTCAGTCGAGGGAATGAGTATTTGGGTGAAAGACATTTGCACCGTGCACTGATGGCGCATCTGTACATTTCACGTTACGACGCAAATTTGCATGACACTCTTTTTCACTATTTGAGTTGTCATAATGTAAAAATTAGATCAAAACATTTTCACCGTGACTTTGTGTGTCTTGTCGAACATAAAACATGTCATGAACCTATGAATGCGGTACGAGAACTGCTTACTGTCCCGTTTAATAAAAAAAAATATCACTTGCAGATTGTTCCTTCGATCGTGCGGAGTCGATTTTGCCAGAGGCCGGACCTGGATGCGTCGAAGGTACCGTAGCTCAATTACTTATGCTTTGTTACTGTATAATCTTCCTAAAATTCGTTTAACAACAAAAGAAGTTGGGACGAAATTGGCGTGTATTCAGCTGAATCCTGGTATGATAAAGGACATGGAGTGAATGAGCGTTGTTTAGTTGTAGTCACATGACGCTTCCCCTTCTTTTTTCCGTTCTCATACGTGAACATGAAAGGACATCTCAATGGATGGGAGAATGTCATCCTCTCAATCCAAATGAGACCAATAGGACGATTAGTCACAGATGTTGATGACAGAGGGAACAGAGTAGAGATAGAGAAGGGAAAGGACACCTGGTAGTGCCAGGAGACGAGGAATACTGGAGAGGGGGGGGAGTGTGTTATGGATGTGGATGTGGTAGGGAGGTCACAGTATTGTAATAAGCAAACTGGGATGAGCCCTAAAGAAGTAACAATTGTAGGAAGTTGACAGGGTTAGAACTGCTTCGTGTAACACTAACCGGACATGTTCAGGCACTACCGAAGTCCCGTGCCATCGTCAGTGTGTCGGTGGCTGCTACGCTCAAGACGATCCCACTGAGTGAGTAGGAATTTGTCTGCGTAGATGGACTGAGTATCATAATGGAATCGTCTCGAATCTTACCTGAGTATCATTATCCCCTCTGCAGATGTGTCGCGTGCCGTAACTACTTCTTCGGTGATCGATGTGTGACCCATTGTCCTGAAGGATACTTCACGTATCTCAGTCGTTGTCTGACCGAAGCCGAATGCAGGGTGTAAGTGTGAAGATTACGGTAGATATCCAGTCTAGCAGGTGAATCCAAATAGTACCATGTACAGCTTCAATATTATAGTTGACGGGTTAGAATGTCCTAATCACTACCTGAGTTACAGTATCCCCTATTACAGTATGGCTCCACTGGGTGGAAGTTCGATGAGTGGCGGACAAAACTTCAAGGCAGTTGATGGTCACTGCACATTGGAGTGCCCTATTGGATACGAAGAGGAGTCCATTCCGAACTCGGATCCTCGTGAGTACTCCCCCCCCCTTCCCTTCTGAAACCCGTACCATGTGCGATGCTGATGTGAGAAAGTGTGTGATATTACAGATGCCAAACCGACATATGTATGCAGGAAGTGTCAGGGAGACTGTGAGAAGAGATGCATCGGAGGAAGGATTGTCAGTTTTAACGAGTTTGATACCTCAAAAATCTGTAAATAACCAAAAAGATGCCTTGACGAGTGAATATTTTCCCAAGCGATTTTGTGGTTCTTGCTCAGTTAATACACGAAAATTGAATGCGTTCATATGAATGTATAGGTCCCTTATGATTAATGACAATTCGTCGCAGGTGGACACTGAAGCAGCAGCAATGGAACTCCGTGACTGTAACATCTACGAAGGCGACCTCGACATTCAGATGAGAATGTCGAGTAGGAAGGACGTCGTCGCACGACTCACCGTCGCATTCCAGAGCATTCGAACTGTCACTGGGTGAGTGGGCGGTTACGGTAGTTAGTGTGGGCTACAGTATCCTTTCTGTGCTTTCCCTTTCAACAGAAAGTGCGTTTTCAGTCACATGATCGTTCGCTTCTCTCCCGGTCTCGTGTCGCTGAGTATGTTCAAGAATCTGACGACTATCAAAGGACAGAGTCTCTATCAGGAGTCAGTTCATCATATTTACATTTCTTTTTTTCCTCACATTGATTCGTAAATTGAATATTCTTTCCTACATTAGGGGAAGTTTATGTCTAGCAACATGAATGATATGATCTTTTGATTCAGTCGCTACGCTCTCGTCATCTACGAGAATCAGAACCTTCGACAACTCTTTCCTGAGGAGATTGCGAAGAAATTGGTCATCGAGAAGGGAACAGTACAGGTAGCAGACACTCTATCAGATCTTTTCTTACTTTTAGTCATACGGGTAACTTCACGTTATCAATTTTCCCGTATTGGAAATCCTTTTCAACTGTGTAACATTCCCAAATCTTGCAGGTCCACAACAATCGCATGCTGTGCTACCAGAAGATTAAGAGCATGGTGAGTGGATATTGATTGGTTACGGTAGACTAGTCAATGACCGGTACAGAAGTACGAGTACTGTATCACCAATCACGACGATATATTACTTGCAGATGGAAGAGATGGGCCTGGCGAACCAAATCAATGCCGAAGATCAGAGTATGTACTCGAATGGAGACAAAGCCATCTGTGAGTATCGATCGATTACAGTACTTACTCATTCCCTAGGATTACTGTCAGTGAAAGTTTGCCTCTTGCAGGTGATGAGTCGACGTTCAATATCAACGTAAAGGAAGTGTCCGAAGTCGGATTTAAGGTTGAGTGGGACGTCTTCAACACATCAGAGATCGATCACAGGAAGTTCCTCGGATACCAGGTGCGAATATGTTTCAGCCACATTACTTAGTTTGTTGAGCTTAGAAAGCTGCAGTAATGCTCCTGTACTTCACTTAACATGTTGAAAATTGAATATATACTATTTTCGTGGTGGCTATGTGTATAATTGTCGTAATTGCAGATCTTCTACAAGAAGATTGACCACAGCAACGCCTCTCTTGTCTCCATTGATGCAGACAGGTCTGCAGTTGTCATATTCTTGAATCCATACCTCTCCCCCCCCTTTCCATCTCCCCATATCCCTGAATCGTTGAACTGGAATTCCGCACCTTTTCTCTATCTTATAGCGTCATTTATTTATCTTTTTGAAAATCTCTTATTATATATCGGAATCTATGAATGCCCTTGAATTGTCCCAAATAGTCAACTATCGTCCATCATTCAGATCTGCTTGCTCTGATTCGTGGAAGATGCACTTCCATCCTTCGTCCAATCGATCGGATCACAGGAATACGGTAATCAATAAGTCAATACTGTCTTTGTTGTCAGAATCTGTCACTTTCGCTCTTCCAATAGTTGGGTACATTCGAATTGTCACTTTTACCATGTTTGTACGAGAATGTTACATGTTTCAGAAGAAAGCGGCAGTGAAAGAGTCGGAATTGATCTTCGATGGCATCGCTTCAGACTCTTAGTGAGTATTGTTGTCTCCATTACTATATCCCCAATACTCGCAACTCGCGTCTGATACTAGAGAGACTGGGGTGGGCGTCGGGGATAACTCTTTTGTTACTAAGAATCTAACAGTTCCTGTTTACTGTAACTGTCAGTTACTAGTAATCAATATTGGATATGGCATGGAAAGGTTTTAGCGCTAACAACGATCCCATAAATCCCCCACTACTCGAGGCTGTAATCGGCGGCCTACTATCTGACTCAAAGTGAGAATAGAAGATGTACTAATATGCGCGATCTCCCTAACCACTTGAGATTCTCTTAATGCTACGGGGGGATGAAATGACTTACGATTAACCGAGATTTTGGAGTCTTTTTATTGGCTTGATCACTTTCAATTCCGTATTGATCACATTCGTTGCAGCTACGCTGTGTACGTGCAAACACGAATGGTCAACCATCAGGGAGCGACGAATGCAATGTCAAAGGTGAGTGGGTGGTGTAGTGGCAACGGTTCTTGCATCTGCTCTCAAAGAGTGGAGTTCGAACCCCGTCGCCTCCGTACTTATTGTTGCTGTTGAGGTGACGGTGATCAAGACTGGTTTCGGTACTCCAACACCACCGAGAATGAGAACTTCCAATGCCAGAGGTGGGTCGCTTTCTCATTTTAAATTGTTTTGATGATGTAGTGATAGGTTTTCCGTAATAGGATATAGTTCTCCTTTTCACACGGTTCCTTATTTTTCAATCATGGTGAATTGTTGTCACAGTTTGACTCTATCTCATGACTCATGAAAGATATGGAATAGTAATAGTGATGGTGATGAAAGAGATTGATTATGTGTGTGTTGCAGACACAGACAAGATCTGGTTGGAGTGGGATCCCCCTGAGCATCCAAATGGAAACATCACACACTATGTTATCAAGTGGACGTCATCTTACAAGTGAGGACAATGGGGATTACTGTGTAAACTAGTCATGTGATAATATGGGTGATGCGATAAGAGCGTAGTCTTAAAATTATTTATGTTAAAATAATCTATAGCAGGGAATAATCAGCTTATCGTGGTAGTTATCTTGCTTTATGAATGGTGTTCAACATGAATCCTCCAGGGACGAGTCGTATGCAGTGAGACACGTGTGCGAACACACTAACAGGCCGAGGATTGGAGGAATGGGAGGAGGTGAGGAAGGGTGGATTACTGTACCAATGAAAAGTTACCGTAACCATATTGTCCCTACTCTGGTACAGTATCTGGTATTACAATGCTGAAATTTGTAGAATATTGTACAGTAACAATACAGTGCACTCATTCAGGCCATGCGATATCCGAAGACGACGATGAACTGCACAGTACAACCTCTCCCGCTACCAGTGAGTATTGTTGCGTATTACACTATCCCAGTAGTTATGAGTTCCTCCCACGGAGCATGTTTTCAGCTCTGGCAGCCTACATCAGGGGACAACGCAACGATAACAATGGTGAGTGTTGTTGGCAGGCAGATGTATATGTCAGTAGGTCGATGTAAAGATTTGTTGATATAGATATTGTAAAGATGTATCATTCAGAAGGCGCTCAGTGCAGTGCTATTCCAGGTTGTTGTTCGTGTGGAGGAGACTTTCCGGATGAACCAGAGTCAGTTTACATTCATTCTCTCGTCTTGATAGTCTTATAGATACTTGAATGAATAACAGCAATGAGATATTTGTACTGTCTATCTCTTCCCTAACTGATCTGTCGATTCTTTCCTGTCTTTTCACTCAACAAAAGCCACTAGATAGACGCATTTTGCTATCATTTTTGCTCAATCTTATTTTGCTTCTTTTATCATATCGATTGGTCACTAATTTGGGCGCACTTCTTACTCTCGGGCTGAATTGATCTGTTGTGATGTGACACCTGATACGTGGATAGTGTCCACATGCTTTATGTCGTTGTGTCTAGATTGAAAATTACCGTATCCTTACACTTTCCACGTATGAGACGCATCTTTCGAATGCCGCATATTATAGTCTTTTACCCTGAGAAAGAAGAGTGGAATGACTGTCACTCCGCCGCCTACAATCAAATGACCATGTGTGGTAGCTAGTGAATAGAGAATGAGTCGCTTCCCCCACTCATATACAGTACTCGAGATAGTAGTCGGTACTGTATGTGTCTTACTGTAGTGTGACACGTAGTAGTAGTTGACTTCGTTTCAGTTTCGTTCCCTCTGATGACGACCTTCTGGAGGATCGAATCTCTCACGAATTCGAGAACGCCATCCAGAACAGAGTCTTCGTGCAAGGGTCAGCCTTCTCTCCATCTCAGCCTCTCCTTCTCTTATTCGGCCTGTTTTATGGACATCCAGTCTGCACTGAATGGAGCGCATTGTCGTGCATCCAAGCCCTTGCCCTCCACGCTCACTCATCCGCTTTTGCTCGAAAACGCGGCCTAACCATTTCACTTTTTATTTGAAGAAAAAACACGTTGCCCAAAAGCTACTGCAATCACCTTAGTATTTAGTTGTTTTTTGCCTTGAACTTTTAAGAATGGAGTGTGAATGGATAAGAGTGTGCACTTGACTTCCCCTTCCCCTCTAGTAGTCGCTTCCCCTACCTTCTCTTCTCTTTCTCATTCTCCCCCTCTCTCTTCCAGCTGCGAATTCGCCTTCGATCCCAAACGATGCGGTCCACCCAAGGCCGACCCGACTGCCATTCCTCGCATCGGAAACGACACTGACGTCGATGATGACGTCACTACAGTGACCACGAGAACACCCAAGATGAAAGGACTGAGAAGAAGGAGAAGAGGACATGGATACAGACCAATGAGAACAATGTACAAGAAGATTGCATGGGAAGGAGGCGTATCGACCATCAGAGTGTAAGCATCCATGGAGTAGAATCGTTGTGAATACAGTATCCTCTATGGTTGTCTTTTCTTTGTGAGACTCCCATTTGCATGAAATGAATGAGTGTTGCATGTTGTGCATGATTGCTTGCAGCTAACTACACGCTTTCTCGGAAAAGAATCTTTCTGCACAATTCTCACTTTTGTCTAATCTCTGACAGATTCCGTTTTTCTACCCTTCTTCCTCTGTCTTTGCGAACATCTTTCACTCTGTGAACAACGTTGGTCAATTGTATGGAATGTTAGAATACGGTAGGAAGTCTGAATTGTCCATTTTCAGGGAGGAAAATGGAGGATCATTGAGGAAGATGAAGGAACTGAGCAAACGAATCAAAAAGTGAGTTGTGGTTGGATACTGTATTTTGGAGGGTACGGTCGTGGAATCAATTATTGATTGGTCGAGTTTGCAGGAGATCTATTGCTGAGGCGACTTCTCTCGAGAAGGCTATTGTAGAGGTGAGCCTTCAGATCTCAGGATGTGTATGTGTGGCCGATGTAAATGATGTTTTATAGTCTATATAGACTATTGAAGCAAGAATTATGTCTTGTAATCCCTTGAATACTTGCAGCCCACACTCGGATCGGCAGTGGAAATTAAATCTGCAGACGATGTTACTGTAGAAGCGGGTGAAGTGGAAGGAAGTGGAGGGCCGCCTCCTACCGAACGACCAAACTATGAAATGGTACGTTACACACGAGACGGGTTATTGTACGCACACTGGTCGTTGATGCCTTGTTCATAGCTGAGAGTGACTCTATTGTCCATTGCAGCCTCATTCTCGTGGTTTCCTTGCTGATCGTCCTGATCCCATATCAGAGACAGAAGAGAAGAATGTCACTGCCCCTTCTGATCCTCGTGCAGCCATATCGACTGTCATTGATGGACTCAGACACTACACACAGTACCAGGTGTGGTTACACTGTCTACTACCGTAATCCAGGAAACTTTTGACTCAACATAAGGTTGACGCCATGTGTTAATGTTCATGGTGCTCTCAATCGAATGTTGCTGTTTTATTTGTTTTAAAATTTTATTTCTACGTCGGTGAGTGGAATCACTTCCAAACAATCTGCCAATACTTTATGATCTCAGTGAAACATATATGAAAAGGGTGTTAATTGCAGATCACGATCCTTGCGTGTCAGGATGTCAATGCGAAGGTTCATCATTGCAGTAACAGGCCCATATATCAAGTAGTCAGGACAAATCCAATACGTCAGTCTGTCACTATCTATGATTTTTATTCAAAAAATAGAGTAGCTCAAAAATAACTATTCTATTTGTCACTTTTTATCTGTCGAGTTTTAGCTGTCATTTCGGATAACTGGGAATCATATTTGTATGTTTTAGGAGAGAAGGACCTCGTGAACAGCGATACGATCAAGCCCCTGTCAGCCAATGAATCAGCCTCTGCCATGGTATGTTGTGGGGCATCGCACACCATACGGGTTGACTGGGGGCCTCTCTTATCTACCGTATCCTCTCTTCAGGTGACATTCGATTCCCCTGAGGACCCGAATGGCCGCATACTCGGATTCAAGGTCACTCTGGCCAATACGAATGGACAAGCTGTGAGTTTTTAAATTGTTTTTTTTTGTTTCCTACGTAGTGAGAAGGAATTGCACAGCAATATCAGAACGGCGATTAAGCGATTGGTGAAACATAAATGTACCGGGTTCAATTTTTGGAGATTATTGATATCGAAAATATTCAGATCTTTCCTACGTTTATGAGTGTGATTGTTAGAGAATAGTTTAGCTGATCTTTATGAAACGGCTGAAACGTGCGTGAAAAGGTTACATTTCACTGGAGGAATTATTAGCGCAATATTTTTTCTGCGTAATTCCGCGTAAAATGATTGTCATAGCTTAGCCACAGAGATCTTATGGGATGCGTGAAACATAAATGGGCGAGGTTTATCTTTGAGAATGTTAGTGATTGTAGACGTTCCACGTAGCACAATACATTCGTGTCTTGCATTCAGATACGCATTTACGCTAACGGTGAAATGTATTTTTAATGACTGATAATAGTTATTATATAGAATATGATATGATGATATGATAACGGTTAATAGATATTAATGTTTCTACGTAACTGGAAAGAATTGTTTGACAATATCAGTATTTCAATAATGTGTATGGTGAAGCACACGTGCGCCGGGTCCCAAACTGGCTGATGCTGGTTTGATTTTGCTTTTTTTACGTAACGAGAAACTGTGACTGCAAGACTTTCAATCGTTTGACTGATATTATCGGTCGGAGCACATTCCCCTCCTCAGCCCATGCACGTGGTCTGGGCTTTCGCTTCCCATTTGGATAATTCGTAGTTGTTGTCTACGTTACGTACTAAAATTGTTGTGGGAGGCTTCGCTGGGCGTTTATGCCTTTGGTGAAACATACTTGTGACGGGTTGATGGACCATTAGTGAATTTTGTGGAAGTATTTGTTTTGCAGACTCCGATCGATCAATGTGTCAACGCAGACGATTTCCAAGGAGGTGTTATCTTCGATGGACTCGCTGATGGAAGTTATCAAGTTCAGGTACGGTACATTTCACTTTGGGATAGAGGGTGAATTGTGTTTGATGACGAGTGTAATGTTTCTTTTTCTACGTCTCATTTCTTCAACGGAATTGAAATTATTTCCTTGCTTTAAAAAGTTCGTGAAACATAAGTGATCCATGACAATAACTACAATGCCATAGGCATTATTAGAGAAGCATTGCCTATTTTCTACGTTTTCATTCATGATCGAATAGCGAAATGTAGCTGCGATTATAACGAGCCAGTGCCACTTCCATAGTTTTGGCTTTCTTATTGGTTACTGTTTAATTAAATATATTTTTCTACGTGAGGATGAGATATTGCTGCGAAAATGGATGTAATGCAATTATACCTTTTGTGAAACACAACTTCGCGTGTCCATTTTTTTTATTTTCGGTGTTTCTACGTTTGAAGAGAATACTCCAGTGGTGTTCCAGTATTGTTTTAAAGTTCTTACATGTTGGTGAAACACAACTAAACCGAGTTTGTAGGTTCGCACGATCACTATGGCCGGCATTTCGGATGCAGTGATAGGCAGTGACATTCTCGAGATCAACACACCCGGATGGCTCACTCCATCGGTATGTACCGTAACCAGTGATTACAATCATCCCTATTGTCAATAACGATTACTGTAATTCATATGATAATCAATACCTTTAAATGTTACCGTAACCGTCTGCATTCTTCCGTTGCTACTTGTTTGATGTCCTGAATTGTTTGAGAACGTTATCTTTCAGCGTATCCTCATGATCGTTGGATGTCTCATTCTGCTGTTCCTGGTTGGCGGTGTCATCATCTGGCAGGTACTGCAATCTTTCTGGGATACTGTAACCTTGTTTTATGGAGTACGGTATCGATTGGTTGCCTGTTTCAGGGAGTCAACAAGTACTACGGAAAGAGAGTGGGAGAGTACATTCGACAGACGATCACGGCCAATCCTGAGTAAGTATTCCATTGTATTTTGTTTTATTTCTACGTTGTGATCTCGAAGCGGACTGAAAATTATCCGCGTGCTTTAAAATGCTGGTGAAACATATATGCGCAGTGAACAAGTGCTCTCTCGATTATAGGTATCTAATGCGTATGCACCTTTCACAAATAGGTTTCACCACTCACATAAAAAAGCAAAGCTATTCACTTGACAATGTACACTCGCAACGTAGAAAAATTCTACATACAATGAAAACTGAATCATGCTACACTGTGCGAGTAGGCGTGTGAAGGTAATGGAATGCATGAGCGTCCATTTTGAAATAAAAGTTTTGAAGTTTCAAAACATGAGAATATGATGTTTGTATTGCAGATATCTTTCGCAATTTGATGTGTACAAACAGGATGAATGGGAATTGAAGAGAACGGATATTGAATTAAAGGAGGAAATTGGAAGAGGGACATTTGGAAAGGTAAGCATATATCACGACTATCGAGTCATTTTTGTTGCTAAAAATGTAACAGGTGTTGTACGGATTAATTGGTGCATTTGAGTCATTGGTAGATATTATAGATAATGTTGTATTATACCTATTTGTGATAGGGGCTGGTTGGCATGTGACCATTTGATCCTTGGCAGGTATTCCGTGGTTTCGGAAAGGACATCAAATCACAATGCGGAGAGAAGTTTGGACTGTGTGCTGTCAAGACTGTCAGCGAGACTGCCAATCCTGGAGAGAGGCTCCACTTCCTCATAGGTACGTTAGCACTCTGATCCACTCGAGTAGGATATTTGAACCCACTAAATACTTAACTTTGGTAGTTTGACTGCCTACTGTAGTTTACAGTAAACTTATGGATTCTCTCAATGCAAGTGTTGCTAGCTATAGTTTGTTATCTGACCATGGTCATACGGTCCATACGGTAGTCTGTCCTTATGTATCCTTTGCATAGACAATTCTTTCAGAGGCTTCCGTGATGAAACAGTTCAATACTGCGTTCATTATCAAACTGTACGGAGTAGTGTCGGATGGACAACCAGTCCTCGTAGTAATGGAAATGATGGAAAAGGGCAATCTGAGAGACTATCTACGATCGAGGAGACCGGATGTGA
>JACMIF010001263.1:0-25317 GCA_014805445.1 Diplogasteroides magnus | reverse complement strand
ACATCAAGTTCTTTGACTTTACGGTCTTTGATCATGTTCAAGTTCATTCTAGATACTCGCTCTGCCCGCTTCTCGCTACAAAGTCAATGCACGGGTTTGGTTATTTTTATAGTCATTTTCGGATATGGAAACGCCACGGTTATCGCCATACATCCAATGGTAATTTGATCATAAAACAATCGACAAAATTGCAATTCCTTTCTTGCCTTTCGGCTTAAAGCTTTGAAAGATAACATCTTCTGCCTACTTACTATTTCATGTATAAATATAAATAATTATCAGAATCGCAAATATATATGTTTAGATGTCCGTCATGAATGAAGATACTCAATCGCTCTTTTTTGCACAGGTTCCACATATATAATATATTTTAAAATTAACTTGTTTCAATCGCTTATATTACCAGAATATGCCACTGATTTCGCCCACTCTGGCCGAACGTCTTTCATGCTACGAATTTGGAAGGTCTATGGTATTTTACGTTCAAGTTCTCGCGACGTTATTTTTTCAATTTCGTCTTTACAACTATCGTAAGTCCAGCACATCCTTCATATTAAAAAAATGTCATGATTCACAGATAACTTGTCATATCTACAGTATGCTGAATGACACAAAATTAAAAATGAGTCTCCGGACGAGAGAATTTCATAGGAGAATGATTCGCATTCTATTGCTGCAGGTAAACGTTGTCAGTCTTGGAAAAGCGGGCCTATATAGAGATGCTCAAGTTATGAAAAAGAGGGCCGCACATGTTTATTCTATCTTGTTTTACGAGTAACTGATCAAATGTCTAAATGTATGTAAAATACGAAAATCACTTCTCCGAAGCCTCAACTTGTATGAATATTGCCAATTCAGGTAGCGATTCCCACTATCTTCCTCATTGTTCCCGGAAGCATTATATGTATTCAATACATGAGACAAGACAACAACTACGGTAGCTTTCTTCTCAATGACCTGTTATTTTTGTGTTGAATCTCTCCTCGCACTCAATTGTACATTGTGTCGTGCTTTACAAAAAGTTATCGAATCACGATTTCAAACATTTCGTTGAAGCGAAATCGCGTAGAATCTGTAACAATTGTATTGACAGCTGAAATAGATAAACACTAAGCGTTTCTGCAATTTGTCAGTGAGGAACTCACATTAGCAGGGAGTTCGTTTTGCAAAAATTACTATTAAGAACAATGAAAATGTTCGCAGCTGAAAATGAAATACCTCCTATTGCATAGGAATGGCTGGCCGCCAAGGTACTTCCATAAAAGTTTTTGCCTTTTTATATTTTTTATTTTTATTTCTAAACCATAAAGTTGTCTAGTTCTCCCAAATTTGAGTCAAAATTATGCTGGTCTTCGTGTTTCTGACATGTATCAACTTGATTGCTATTCATTCGTAATATTGATAATCGCTTCACACGTTATCAATACAGAAAATGCTAAGATTCAGCTGCGGTTACTGTAGCCCAATACAATTTGCATTATGCGCGCGTGACTCTGACTACTATACAATGACCAGAAGCACGTATGACTTTGGCAACGCATGATTATACTGCGTAAATTGGCAATTCCACTCGCGTAGGCATCTACGACTCAACGGATGCCAGAATACGGCGATCCTTCGGACTTTCTCCTCTCTTTGTTTAGCGTTGTACACAAATGCTTCGCAGCACTGACGGTTGTTGTGAACACACTAACCACCTATCTTATCGTCCACCACTCCGGGAAGGCTTGTTCCAAGTACAGATACCTTCTGTTAATTGTGCAAGTTGGTCCAGTTCAAATTTTTTCAAGCCTACTTTTGAATTAAGTTTACTACATTCCTTACCGACATCTCGCTGAGCTTCCTGTTCGAGCCAGTTTTCCTTTATCCTGGACCCTGTGTCTTTACCCAAGGAATCCTTTATCGTGTTTTCGGAGTGGACGCTAATAAGCAAGTGGTAATTTACTACTATTTTCTATCAATGCGATTACTATTTGTATCATAGATTCTTCTCATCATCTTACTGTCCTGGAATAACCCCGCAATCGCCAGTTGCTTTTTCTATAGACACCAAGTATAATATCAACTCCGGATTTAGGGGCCTTTGATCATGTTCAAGTTCGTTCCAGAGTCTCGTTCCGCCCTCGTCCCGATATAAGTGCAATACGCTCGTTTGCGTTGTAGTCATAGTAACTTTGGGATACGGGAACGCTACTGTAATCGCCATTCATCCAATGGTAATGTATTTTCAAATCAATTTTATAATACCTTTCGACAAATCGGGTCAAGACAAAGAGTTGGCTGGCACCGAGAATCGCAGCCAAATCCAATGAATGAGCATCGTGCAATGAGAAGGGAACGGAATCCAAGCGAAAGCACATTTTTCTGTCATCTAATTCCGCGATTATCTCTCTCTTGTGATGGACAACCGCTCATTGTCAGAGTGAATTAGACGACAGAAATGTGCACTTGTGCTTGCATTCTGTCCCCCCCCCAGCAATGAGTAATCGTTTACATATCGGCGTCCCTCGCAGCGAACGGGGGAACGAATGTGTTCCCCGACTAATTCATTCGCATTGCGTATGCGCTCGCAATGCGAACAATTACGAATCTGACGGACATCACATTGAATTGGCCGATTTAGCCTTAATCCAGCTATTCCGTAAACAAATGAATATGGAGATTACAAATTTCCATTGGTGCAAGTATTCAAATAGGACGGCCGAATTGAATTCTACCGTTATTGATTACGCAACTACACCAGCTCGTATTGCGAACGCCCTTTCCTTCTCATTATTTTTCTTCTATTTCTCATGAAATCACTCAACCCATCCACTCTAATACGCCTCCATTCAAATATTTTTTTAGATGTCCGTCATGGATCGAGATACTCTATTGCGATTTCTTGAACAGGTTTCTGAAACTGTAAAAATAACGATTGAGAATGATTTCTAGAATATGCCGCTGATTTCGCCCAATCTGATCGAAAGACTTTCGTGCTATGAATTCGGAAGGTCCATGATCTTTTACGTTCAAGTTCTAGCCACTTTACTTTTCAATTTCGTCTTCTTATCGGCCGTAAGTCTCAAACATTCTACGTTAATAAATGTAATGATTCGCAGATATCTTGCCACATCTACAGTATGCTGAATGACACGACGCTAAAGCTGAGTGATCGGACTAGAGAATTCCACAGGAGAATGATTCGCATTTTACAGCTGCAGGTAAATTGCCATATCAGACATGCCCTTTCAATACGCGAAACGCATTGTGTGTTTGTGGAACCGAGCTACTGTCTCGGTAAAAGTCTTCTGGTAGAGCGGAGCTGAATGTAGAAAAATATTGTCGAATTTGCACAGTGAATGATGTCTATATTTGGGCATAGAAACATCCTGTGGGCATACTTCAGCGCACTCGATTAGCCTACGGTCATGTTTTTCGTCTCATTCTCAAACAGATGTTGTACGGCTGTTTATCAAACATCTCTCAGAAGACCTGTGATAAAGTGAACATTCCTGAAATATAACAATTTCACGCTGCCTCTTATAGATATCATCATCTTCGATTCAGGTAGCCATTCCCACTATCTTCCTCATTGTTCCCGGAAGTATTATATGCATTCAGTACATGAGACAAGAGCGCAACTACGGTAGTTTCCTCGGGGGAAAATGCAAAGTACTATGGGTGTGTTTCAGTGATCCTTCTCGTCGCTGTCTTCATCCTCTCCATACATTCAATTGTTCACTGTATGGTGCTCATTCTAACTACAAGAAGTTATCGCAGCACGATTTGTTCGTTTTTACTAAAGCAAAAAATCGTCCAAAATAACATAATTGCACGCATGCCAGAGTCTAATAAAAGTTAACTGTTTCTCCGATTTATTATATCAGGCATGAGCACGCATTCATGTGGCGAAGATTACAATACATTGCTATTCTATTAAATATGTATTTGAAATAGTCGTCCATTTCAACGAATGGTGTGCTTGTTAGCACTACCACCACACTATGACCTTGGTGGCCGCAAGAATCAGCAAAGTCAGGAAGACCATGTATATGGCGATCAGTCCAGCCGCGTACTTCCTGTAATAACATTTTTTCGGGAATCAGTTTGCAATTCCGACATAATTTATTTAGTTATTCAATCGTGACAAAGATGATGTATTAATCATTGAATTTATGTCACTTACTTCAAAATGCCCCACAATATTATAATAAGAAAGAAGAAACAGAAATTGCTTGCAATGCTTTACACCAACCGCGTTAAGCTGGCCTAGAAAATGATCATGTTGAGCGAGGTGTAGATGAGCGAAATTGCCAGAAACATAACCATGAACTTGTTAACGACTGTGAAGGAGATCTGAAAAGATATATTAATAATATTTGGCGAAATTAAATTGACGATGAGCAGATGATCAATTTCATGTGTATGATACCTAATTATTGTGTATAGTCACAGTGGACCTAGTGTGAGTGCGGGCGACGTTTGTATGATGACTATGACTGTATCGTTGTCCGCGCTTTCTTATGTGATAGATCACCACTAGTATTCAAGGACCCAGTCTTGTGTGTCTTTAATAGACTTTTTAGTAAAAAAAGGATTAGTGGCATGACACAACAATTCGCATCAACATAACATGAGTTTTGTTACAGAATAATTTTTCACCGGCACGAAATCTCCTTTGATCTTTGCTATTGTAAATGGCATTCCGAAGCCGATTAGAACATCTGCAATGTCCATTATTTCCCGATATTTATTGTGCGCTAGGAAAGCTCTCGTGCATCGCAATTGTCCCTATTACTTTATAAAAAAAGGTTGGCTCGTACAGTTTGAAACTACTGTCTGAAGTCGGCTACCGCTAGATCGTAGTTTAGACCGTAGTTTTAATAACTACGAAAACAAATCGGTAGTTATTTTTCTTTATGTGCTACTGAGAATTCACGACGAAACGTGCCATCTGTAAAACTGACTGAACATCGGGCCTCCGATCGTTGCCCCAATCGCCATCTTCGGTCGTCCTTTGCGCGAGATCGTGATGTCGGAGATCAGGTCAGAAATAGAATTGGACCACGCGACGATCGTCAGTCCGAGCACCTGTAGCTCATCTTATCGCTGACTGTTTCTGCAGCTTGAGGAATCTGTCTCAGGAGTAGCGTAAAGTGAATATCTATAGAGACTACAAAACGCTAGGTTGGCCATAAGGTTGGCGATGTATCCACTAAACAAGGTAATTTTTCGTGTTTCTTATAAACATCCCTTCTGTGCTGCCCTTGAAAGATACAGAAACAGCCAACCCGATGTTGAAACTACTCATACTGTATCAATTTTTTATGAGGATTTAATTTTTCAAATCAGAAAAAAATCATGAACCCTCCTGATGATCCTGGAATGACGTCCTGAAGATTCTATGACGATATCTCAACGGACGGTCGTTATCGACGAAGCGACCGTGATCTCAACGTTGACGTCCAGTTCGACCTCAAAGATTTTTTAACTTCACAGTAGACATTCAGAATGTAATTAGGGTTGAGTCAGCGAAATATTCTGAATGTTTCATGGCAATTTATCTTCTCAACGTGGAGTTACCCCTGAAAATTGTTCAAGCAACGTCAGAATCCGATGGTCGTCGGCGTAGATGAAAAATTACAATAAAACAGACATGAAAAATGAAATCCTCATAAAAAAATTGATCCAGAATGGGTAGTTTCATCCAATTAGGTTGCCTAGAATTAGAGAAAATAAAAAACCACAAACGGGGTAATATCTTCCGGGATCCGTTGATTTTCACTCACCGCGGCCGGAATGTTGGAGACGACGCCTAGCATGCTGATGACGTCAACGATTTCGGACGCGAGCAGATACATCCATCCGACGGTCATGACAAAGCTAATGTAGGGAGTCGTCCACTGCAAGAAAATTGTCGGGATTCCTGCCGTTAGAAGGGGATTCCGCGCGATTCCGCGGAATCCCGGATTGCCTCAACGAAATATCTTCGCTGAGAGAAAATATATATATATATATATTGACTGACACGATTAGAACATGTGTAACCTTGTAGAATCGTGGCTGCTTATCGAAGTCGGTGATGAAGAAGAGAATGGCGGCGGGTACGGAAGTGATGACAGCGCCGTATGCCCACAGGCCCGGACTGCCGTCGAATGGCATGGTGAGGAAGTCTGAAAAGTGCGCGCTGAAAGTGGCTGTGAACTGGGAAATGAGGGACTACAGGCAAAGTGAAAACAGGTGAGATAAGATGCGCTTGATTACTATCACCAATCACCTAATACGCACTTGAAGTTCTACGTTGACCACTCAAATTGTCGATGTGTATGCTGCATATATTTTTAGCTGTACACTGTGCCAAATTCGACAGGGGAGAGGCAAGAGAAATGCTCACACTGAAAACAGAACAGGAACCACGGGACGCTAACGAACGCGTGGATTACGGCCAACGGCTTGCACCAAGCAGTTGAAGCCAGGGGAATCGTCAAGCGCAAACAAAAGATGCAGGGGATCTGAACATGATTTTGTCTTTGCCGTTACTGTCTTTGTTTGCAAATAAAATTCTTTTCCAAAAAATATTCACCGTTATGATGGCGATAATTCTGCCAAATCGTGATATCGGTTCCTTCTCCCTATGTTCGAGTGCGAACGGTTTGAGTGCTTCCCACAGCTCGACCAGTATCCACTTGGGAGAGCAGGAGCGTGCGCCTTGAAAGAGAGCTAGTCTCGCACATTCAATCGATATCCGAGATAGCGAGATGACTGTTATTTCTTCTCCAGGATTCATCGGAAAAAATGTGGGAAGCATTTGTAAGAACACAAACTTTGTACCTCTTTCATCAGTTTCTTCTTCAAGACGAACAGCGGGGAACTCACTTGCAGAGCGCTAAAAACGAGAATTGCACAAGGGGCACCATTTATTTGCAAACATATGAAATTTTAAAGGAGCCACAAAGGGAAACTTATTTGCATGCACTTTCGGGTTCACTTCCCTCCATTCCCCCACTTTCTCGTCGTCAGAGCGGTCTACTCTGACAACGAGAGAGTAAGGGAATTGGAGAGAAGTGATCCCGAAAGTGCATGCAAATAAATCTCCCTTTGTGGCTCCTTTAAGCATAAATCACTTGGTACATAAAATACCAAATATTTCGTTTGTCAAAACGGCTATTTTATTGTTAGGTTATGTTTCAGCGCAAATATATTTACAAGCACGTAGTGTTGAAAGTACTCTAAACACAAGTCATTTTCTCAAGAGGATTACCAACTGCAGTAGATAGATACTCTCCTTCACGCAGTAAAATTTGAATAAGTTGTTCCAGTAAGTATCTAGTACTCTGTTTAACATTTTATTTATTGCGCTAAAATTGCAAGGTCAGAATTGCTGAACCAGGAACATAAATGATGCCTTGTTGATGTTGGTCGTGTGCTGCCCGATGCTTATCACGAGGATTTTGGTTGCTGAAGGCACAGTTTGTTGCCTAATTATTGGATTAAAACGCTCCGGGAGCCAATAATTCCTAATTACTATTTTTCGCGCAAATTTTTTTGTTTACGCACTAAACGTAGTAAACGGGGAACCATTATCTCCCGGAACATTTTAATACAATAATAACGGTTTTTTTCGAATCCACATTGTCTTTCTTTTTCTGATTGTATTCGCATCGCTCACTCGTCTTCTCTGTTGATGGCGTCACGATCGGCTCCACCGACGACGTTCTTCGGAAGGAGCGTGAGATGCGCGGCATTGCGACGACCGAGATAATGTACAGCAGGTAGATGCCGATGCAAACTGTAATTGCCGAGTGCACCAAGGACGCGCCAATGCAGCTTCTAGTACATGGCGCAAATGTCGATAACACCACTACTGCGCAACTAACCATGACCCTATTGGGGGTGAGCACCAGGCATATTCGACTTGCTGCTCTGATGTATATTATTACCTAGTGGCTCCCAAATATATACTTGATTAGAGAACAAAAAGATGAAGAGAATCCACAGGACGCCCACAATGAAGAAGCTCGCATCGCGTAGAGTGGTCCAGTGGGCCTGCGAACACGAATATTGACTGAGAAACACATTGCCTTTACTCACTGTGAACGGATTTGCCAAGACGACGCCGGATGTCACGCATAGCGTGATGAGGGTGCATTAGATGTTTCTTTTAACGTTCTGACTCTTTAGCTATAACAGATGGAAAACCTTCGCTGTGTCGTTGTGGGTGCACAAAACTAAACGCGTCCACTCAATGTAGCCGCCGCCCGAGCACTCGTCCATTGCTACCACATAATCGCAGATTTCTGCAAAAATATTTCATAACGGCTATCAACTATTTCCATGTTTGTATCTGCAGCAGAAGAGCCATTCAACGCAAAATGTTAACTCCCCACACCAAAAAGTGATTGGTCTGAATGTTGCGTTAGTGTCTGAAGTGTAGAATAGTGAACTCCTCACTCAAAGTCGCATAGTATTCACAGTTACTCACTATACCAACGGCAGAGGCTCACGATCCATCCCGATTCCTCTCGTAGGAGAGAGGCTCGAATCTGATTTCTTCACGCTAACGCGCTTCCGCATATATCTAACATTAATGACAATGTATGTACTTTTCAGGGGAGAAATATTCCCCACATTCATGGTATTCTTGGGGCATTACTTGGTATAACTACAACTTCATTTCCGACCTCCAGCAATTCTTGGATAGGTTATAATTTTTGAATGAAGATGATCGCAAACGGTGTTTTTGAACGAACTTTCAATCATAGAGCTCTTCGCACCTTTGGGGAAGCAGTGAGTCGTTGCGTGGACTAAGGCCAATGGTCCCTTATAGTGATCGGTGCATACTTGCGATATTGTCGCTTGATAGTTTTTGAATAAAGTTGGATGAAAAAACACATTAAAAAATGCACATTGCTCAACAACCCAATATTTCGTCAACTTTGCGACGTGGTAATTTCTCCCTTCATACTCACGCTTACCTTGTCTGGTTGAGTTCGCCCAGTTCGGAATGCAAAACACTTCTCCCTCCCGCTCATCCGTTACGTTGTCCAAATCCATCAGCGGAAATTCTAATCTTAAAAAAACTCTCAAAAATATTGGTTAGAGAAATATTGCACATAATAAATTCATATCATCTATACAATAGATTATTTGGCTTGCGTCAGTATGTTTGTATGTGATGTAATAAGGATATATTAAAATTGCTAAGCTTGTCTCCGAAAAGAGGGTAATATGGGAGGGAAAACAGGGAAAGGAGAGAGATTCTAAAAGTATGATTTGGATTTAGATGCTATATTGTGAAAAATTACACGCGCTCCTTCAAATAGGGTCGTTTGGACAGTTTCAGCATGCATACTGGAATAAAATTTTCATTCGAAAGCTACTCCTTCATGGGTTGTGATTCGCGCATGCGATTTGTCACAATAATGTATCTAAAGCCAGATCAAACTTTTCGAGTCTTTCTCCATTCTCTGCGTTTCCCTCCTAAATCACCCTCTTTTCCGCGGCAGCCCCCAAGTTTTAGGAATTGTCTTCTTTTCCTGAAGGTTCCCTTTACAAGTTGGGGCTACCGCAGAAAAGGGGGTGATTACGTTCGGTCACTGTTACGTGGTACGGTAGAAAGGATTACGGTAATAGCAGCATACATAACGCTCTCCCAACATAAATCCTATAGACCTCTCTGAGCAGCCAGGCAGATAAACACTTGTGATTCAACCTAACAGAATTGCGCGCAGTTTCACCTCGCGCGCAATTATATTAGATTGAACAACAAGTTATGGATCATTGAGCTTTCACCTCGTGTATTTCCGAATACACAAGCTGTGGACCCAAACAATTATAACCATAAGTAGGCCATACCTGCAAATCGGTCTACTTTGAAAAACTCGCTCCATTGTTCCTATAAGAGATAAAGGTGGTGACTGTTAGCAGATGCAGACATGGCTTACTTATTCCTGTAATGGTTTGATTGTGTATTGGGAAATACACGAAGTATAAATTCGATCGATTATCCAAAACTTCTGATGCAACCTAACTAGGGTTGTTAGGAAGCACCCAAGTATCGAACGGTACGGCCTCCTTCGGCTGGCATTTAGAACATAAACATACGTGTGCGGGTCTCTCTTCCTGTACCTTCCCCTAACCAGCACGCGTGCGATTCCTTTCCCGCCAGTGGGAAAGTAAGTATGTGTGGTATTGCAGGTAACATTTGACTTTCAAATCTTGACAATCGGAAAGATTACAATAAAACATAGTAGAGGAACGCTTCTGGGACCATAGGAAAGAGTTGCTACCTTCATGTGGACAACGTCTACAGTACAGGTACTTGAAACGATTATTGAAAATATGCAATACTCGAATATTTTTTGAAGGTATTGAATTGCATAATCATCAAACAATAAGGGTACATACTCCCTCGCCCATGCATATTCTACTACTGAAACCAGTATTTATCCAAATAAACATAAGGCAGTAGCCTTTTCAGTGCATTAAATTCTCAAGATTGAAAACGAATATTTATGTGCATTCGCATGTGAATTTAAATGTATACGGCGAACTCACACGAACATCAATGTACCAAAAAAAAAAGAAATTCACTCGTCGAATTGGGAGATCACAGGCTGACAATTTATAAATGAAAGCGACAACCTAAGTTCTGCACATCATCAGAGATGATCACGAATCCCTTTTCGCCCCGTCACAACCTTGCTCCACAGCTTCCACGTGCTTGTATCGCCGGAGTACCTCATCACAAATATCCTTGCCCGCAGGAGCGCCCCCTCAAATGAAAGCAAGTCTTCACTCTACCTCCGGGACTTGAGCGCCGTGGACTTTTGCGCCGTAACGGTGATGTGGCAGATGCGCCGGCGTTGTATGCATCCTATCTGAACTATTATTCCTAGTACGCGTCTCACACTTCGATGCCACCATGCTCGCTCATTTTTACGTGCTATTTGGTCGTTGCGGAATATGTTTCAACGGGGAGGATATATGGACTAGAGCAACAGTTCAGTTAGGATGCATAATATAACGGCGCAAATGTCCATGGTTCAGTGCTTTTCCATCCACATCTCACCTGTACCAATCGTCCTGAGTGACGATAAGTCGTACTTTGAACAGAGAGGATGCTTGGCGAGAAAAACGAGGCCGGGGGAACGAGATTGAGTTGGGGAATCTGAATGGAAGAGGGAGGAATGGACCGAAAGGAAGAAGTGAAAGACAACTTCGCTATTGACCAATGCGCCGTAATGGTGAAATGGACGGATTCGCCATCCACCCCGGCGCTAGTGTTCATTCGACCACTATGGCGTAAAAGTCCATGGCGCTCGCATCTTTCACCCAAAGGAACACCCACTCGATGGCGTTGAATGGACTCGAGGAAGAGTTGAGGCTCAAAGTGGGACATGACTACTGCTGTTGCACCTATGGACAATGTATTATAGATTGTATAGGGGCGGCCGGGGTTATGAATAGGGTTTCTAGATCGATAGCAAAATGCATTTTTCATTCGTCTAATTTCCGCAGAATGGTTGGTTCTACGGTCTATAGACAACCACTCCTAATGAAGCAATAGGCTGAGAAATGCATTTAGTACCAATGTTTAAACCGTAGTGATGAGTTACCTTCCATTACGGAATAGCATAGAAGAGCGAACCCGTAAACGTGAAAAAAGGGAAGGAAGAGAAGCATAGTTTCCTGAACAATTCCGTGCTGTCTGAAAGTCTTTTTGTGTCACCTTCTTCCAATCAATAGCATTTGCAGTCATGATAGCGTTGTGTCGTCGGCTTCTCAAATTGTGTAATAGTAATGACTTTCGGCCCATTTCTCACATCATTAACGTCTCCATCATCGTGCCAAAGTTTGTATGGGTGAGCATGACTCCCTTGGGAACTCCGGTCGTGCCACTCAAAGAAAATCATATAGTCCATCTGTTCAGCATTTCCTTCCTATTACCTAGAGACCGTCAAAGGCACAACGAAAATCATTGTGCGCTCACAAAGAAATATCTGCGAAATCCGCCCCAAAAACTGCCAATATTGGCAATTTTTTGTGTGCGTTCTACCGTGCAACGATTCGCACAGCTATTTCCATGGGTGTGTCTATAGAGCAATTGATTTTGAGTTTCTCTCATTTTTATGCTACGCATTTGGCGGAATCTGATTTTCATACCTCGAATAAGGCAAAAGAACGACATCTTCGGGCGAAATGGACACTGGCATCCTCGTTGTATCATTTCTCGTTGATATGACTTCATCCCATGAAACGACTCTTGACGGGAGTGATGTACTGTGTGAATCAGTCACAATGATCGTCTAAACTCTTTCTTCATCATCCATTCAATTGACTCGTGGGTCCACCTTGATTTGTCTGTTCTCTCTGGTTACTCTGAGCACTTTCTCCAAATGTAAAGAGTCCGTAAGAATGGTGGTGCATTGGCAGTCAACAAGTTGACGTTCTAGTTCATCTGAAGACTTACTCTCATCTCAATTTTCAGTATTTTCCTCAGACAACGCATTGTCCATTCTGTATCTTTCAGAGAACTCTTTTTGAACAAGAAACGCATTGGAAGGTGATAGAACGAGACGAAATAGTCTTACATTCAGTGAAGAGGGCGGAAGCACCAGAAAGTGTTCCTCCTTGTATGGAAACTCCCAAGAAGAAGGTGAAGAATCGATGATCGTTATCCATAACTCAAACGAATTCTAGGTATTCCAACCTCTTATTTGTCCATTTTCACCTGTGCAAGCCGTCTGTCTCTGGAATGACTTGTTGTGAAGAAATTGTGCCACTGACAGAGCATGCCCTTTCAATTGCGAAACTGTGATAAAGTCGTTTGGATTAGAAGCTGTGATCTGAAAGGCAATGCTTTATTTTCATGATGCGACATTTTGCAACCGCCGTTTTGGAACTCTGACATTTTGAACTGGTCGAGAACGTTCCACTCCAAAAAGTTCTAAAATATGCTGGTTCCGAAATATGTCTATTATAAAAAATTGTTGATTCGAAAATGTCGTTTCACCATTTTCAGCAAAGTGATTTTTTTATTTCAAAGAAATTTAACTCACGAAAGCTTTTTTGCTTGGATTTCTTCTGATGGAATCATCAATGTGTTGTAGAAGAATGAGATGGAGTGGGCGCGTAGAAGTGGGACAATCACCATAGGGAGATGAATATGGCATGTCTGAGGGAATGATACGAGATAATTGGGCGTCGCATTTAGGACGTTATTGACAGCCGTCCACTCCTAGTAGTGTAACTTCATTCCGACCTGTCGTCTCTGCGAAGTGACAGAGAACAGCTAGTAATGAGGCTAAACGGCTAGGAGTGAGCATCGGTCAGTAACATCCCAAATGCGACAATCTAATAGTGAGAGATACACTCGATCTTTAAATGAGAACAACAAGTGAGCCAAATCATCAACTGTAATCGCGCCAATTGGAGCACGCGACTTGATCTTTTCACTTGTAGTGTGCTCGATAGATAGTGTGTTCTTCTTGAAACATTCTCAAAATGGAACGGATCTTTCCGGTTCAAGACACTCGAGTCTACAGAAAATCGACCTGCTTTCTTTCAATCAGATGTATTATTGTTCATCAATGTTGCTCTTGCCCATAGATCCCACAGTTGAAACAGATCCGGATTCAAGAGAATCAGGAGAAAAAACGAAATATCACGCAAAAACAAGAAAGTCAGTCAGTCCACATCATCCACTTCTTCACTTTCTTTATTTCATTCAATCTCCATACTGTTCTTCCTCTTCTTTTCTCCATTGCATCTCCTCCAGCCATTAATTATGCTTTCACTTTCATCGCTTTCAACCTCCTTGTTAGAGACCGCCAAATGCACTACGCGAAATGCACCAAACGCGCCATTCCTCGGTTGAAATGCACCACGAAATGCACCACGCCCCGTGCCAATTGAATTTGCATTTCAAAATGCGTGGTGCGATTCATTTCGCCTTCGACGTGGTCTGAATCGCACCATTTCTCTTCGAGCTTTCGCATCGAGCAGTTGTTATTCCTGTCCGTTAATCTCTAGATCTGTATAGAGAGCCCTCGCAGAGTGGCTGCATGGCTCAATGGTAGAGCGCTTGTTTTTGGTCTAGATGCCGCAGGTTCGAATCCTGTCGTGTTCAATTTTTTGCTCGTTGCCTGTTATTGTCTAATAAGGACACCTGGTCTCTCCTTGAGGTTGTTTCTCTTGCGATGTTTCTAAATGTCACGATAAGTGTTATATGAATATTGCTTAGAAAGGGATGAGGTAGCTTTCGTAGATTGCGGAATAGTCTATATCTTCTACGAAATAACTACTCCTCAAATTCATAAAATTCTGACTGGATGTACGGATATTGTTGATGATTACAGAAACGAGAACGAGTTGAGCGATGGCATTTATATCTTCTGTTATTTGGTATAGAGACAACGGCTCCGAAGGAATTAGATAATAGTTGTGGTCAATCAATGTAACTAATTTCAGTAATTAATCAAGTAATTGAATGGGGAGAAAAACGCTGGAATCAATTCCATCCTGTTCAGACGGCAGCAATGATTCAGAAGATTCTGGGAATGGTTGATCTGACACAAATGCATGAAGTAGACCGCATAGAGCAGTGAGTGAATGTTATGAAGGACTACTTACCATAATAGGTTTCTAAAACGGTATTCGTCTATATAGTGCCATTCGTCCGTCGTATAATTCGGTAAGAGTGGTTTTCTCCTTAATTGTAAGAGTACCTTCTTGGCAGTTGCCTCGATCTTCTCTTCTCTTGTCATGAACTCTGCCGGAATGGGATTGGCGAAATCAGGATCATACTCCACCTGAAGAACTTGTAAGGGACGGTAAGGTTTCTAAATTTATGGTAAAGTATATTTCTCATTTCAGCTAATCCACTCGAAGCCGTTGTCCAGCGAACGTAAAACAACGGCTCCGCAGAAAATAGATAGAGAGAAATTGCACCTCATTATCATGGTTTTCCTGGGCTGACAATGAGAGTGAATTGGCCACGAACCATTAGAGTGATTTCCCTTTTCCTATTCACTGCATGCATTCCGCCATAGATCTCAGCCGCTAGTTCATCTGTGTCGAATGTCGCCTTTTCCCTTTCCTGCAACACTCTGATGATACAATGAAAAGGGACAGAATGACCTTAGTGATGTCAGGATTGTCTCCTGGGCGAATGCATCTATTCAGAGGCATGGTATCTAAATGAATAAGGTTCTCTTATCAAGACGTTATTGAGAGCAGGTAACCTCCTAGCCATCTAACTTCATTCCTAGCGGTCGTCTCTCACTTAGCAGAGAGTCTCTGCCAGAGACGACGGCTAGGAGGTTACCGGCTGTCAATAATTCCTCGATATGAGAACCCTAAAAATGAATGAGAAGACATGCGGAACAACAATGCGTGGTGATGGAAAAAACAGTGCATTGGGAGAGTTTATGAAGAACATTCATTTATAATAGATTTAAAATTTTGACTCAAAAATGCTCTGTTTGCTTAAACCATAACCGAAGTGTCTTCTCCAGCACATGTGATCATATTGACGCAGTGCAACTGTTTTCCCCTTACAGATATTTTGACAGAAGGTTAGACTATAGCGAACCCACCCCGTATTCTGCATTTCCTCGTGGTCCAGTGTGTCTCCTTTGAAAATTCTTACAACGGGAAGAACCATCCGTGTGACCTGTTTATTCATATATTTTGCAGTACTTTTGTTTCCACTATGTTTTCTCGCATGTTTGCAGTCGTCCATATCAATCGTAACTGACAGTGTTCCAAAGAACCTCGGGGAAATCGGAATCCATTTTGAAGGTTTTGTCATTTTAGAAAAAAATAGAATGACGAAAGGTCAACTAATGCAAGTTTGAGTCAAGTGGTATTTGAAAATTAAGTGAATCGAGTAGGCTTGGGAAATTGTGATGGGATAGGGACATATAAATTGGGGGTCGCTAATGGGACGTTATTAGCAGCCGTTGATTCGTAGCCGTCTATTAACATTCTCAAAGCGAAGTGAGAGACGGCCGTTGGAAATGAAGTAAGACAGTTCGGAACCAGCGGCTGTCAATAACTCCCATTAGCGACACCCTATGTATTATGTTTCATACAGACATACAGACGACCTCGTAGACAGTTGTTGTTACTAGTAGTAAAGCTGTGATATGTGGTCCTCATATTACATCATGTTGTATTTCGAGTATGGCTATCGATGTGATCGAAAACGACATGTAGAAAGCACAATCTCTTGATCTTTGAATATTATTCACATTCGAAAAATGATAAGGCAAACCGGAACAGATAAGGAAACAAAGTAGAATCATCCTAATAGACACAAAGACAGATCGTTCGTTCCGGTACAAGAATGTTTGAAAAAAACATATGTGATCATGAGAGAAGGCAGAAGAGTGAAGTGAAATTTTTCCATTGGTCTCTGCAAGCGATCGAGAAGCGATCCGAGTGTAAAAGTCGAATTAGAAATTCAATAAACTACCGATTTCGATACCATTTTACGTTGTCCAATTTTGGGCAAAGTCGCTCTGCTGACGAAGATCTTATGAAATGATAAGCTTGTTTTTACTTGTTTATAGTGCCCTAACTGCAATCGCCTCTCTCTAGTTTGGGGTGGTAGTTTCTGGAAAAAATGTTTTCTGCACGAGTCAAACGAGAGCCCAGAGACTCGATCACAGCTCCCAGTGCACCTTGAGATGATCCCATATATGTATGTAGCTTGATAAGCGATACTATTGTAGAAGCGAATGTTGCGCTTTAAAACGTGTCTATTCTTGTGGCCAGGTAGGGCGTCGACTGAACAAATAAATGGCATGACAGGGAAGATAAGAGCAGAGGCTAAAATCTCTTTATTCCATATTTTACCGTGACAATTCACTGCACTTAAGCACTCCTTCTTCCAATCTCTTCCAGACGCAATGATCATCTCACTGCTGCTACTGTCTGGAGTGTCTTCGTTGGGTGAGACTGTTGCTTTCCTTCTCGTTCTGCAGCATATAAATTCAGATTTCGGAAGAGAAAGTGTCATCACTTCGGCTCAAGTCCATCCAGGACAAACGATAGTGAGTCTTCTTTCCATTGTTAGTAGAGGGAATACCAAAGTACATTCCATTTCTCCGTGCTCTCATAGACGACCGAGTGAGTAAGAGCGAAGAGAGATAGAATGCACTTTGGGATCCACTCTGCCAAGACTACTTCATTCCCTTCCATCCTTTCCTCCTCAGAATGTCAACCTCAACTTCAATGGATTCGCCAGAATCTACGCGACATGTTTGCGTGCTGGTACGTACAGCGATAACATTCAAATCATCGGTGGAGGAGGAATCACTTTCAGGTTTTATACAAACAAAGACGAATATATTTAAAAAAAACTGTCAGAAAAAACTGTCTGTTTGCCGTTTGATCGTTTCAAACTGTCAGCAGTGATAGTGGCACTGTCAAACGGCAAAATAACAGTTTTTCTGACAGTTATTTTTCTGTATCGCGTAACCATTGCCTTCTTTGAGACTATCTGAGCTCTTCAACGTAAATTCGGTCATCATTGCGCCCCATGGACTACTACAGACTCCGCTGCAGGTAGGACACTGAGTGGAGGGATTAGTAGAGTGTGGAAAGTAGGGTTTCTAAATCGGGAGTAGAGTGCATTCGTCTGCTATCTGATTCACGAGGAGCGGTTATCTGTTGCATGAATGAGAAAACCGCTTCTCGTGAATCAGACAACAGACGAATGCACTCTGCTCTCGATTTAGCAACCCTAGTGGAAAGGAAGCAGATGTGCACATTTCTTTCGTCAAATTCCTTCGCGGCGGTTGTCCATTGCATGACAGATACAACCGCTCCGAGGTAATTGGATGGCATCAAAATGCACTTGTGCTTCCTTTCACCACATCCTGGGGATTAGTCATGGCAGAGTGAAGATCTCTGTCCACTGACTCACTCGGTTTATTCTTGCGCGTAGACACTACCTCGCGATAGCACAGGGAAATGAAATGCACTTTGGCATTCACTCTGCCAACACTGCGGGATCGGTTATGTTTCACCGATCCTTTATCTTGACAGTTATAGCATCAGTGAAACTTAACCGATCTCTCAGTCAAACTGCCGACCATAACTGGCAGGGATCGAGGAGGACTCATTTCAGATCCGAGACAACAACGACTATACAGACCATACCCAAGACATTTATGCCGTGCCTTTTGTCATTTACTTCGTGGATGAAACAGGTGGGAGAAATGAGAATGTGAAAGGACGACAACGCATTCACTCAGCTCCCGTGTATCCAGTCTTCCAACAAGGGAACGGAGGGGATGATTTCACCGCAGTACAACCAACTAGCCCTGTTAGTGGAGACCGTGAATCACATGTCAATCGCATGTCGAAGTGTATTCGTTCTCTCTAATTCTTCTCCTAACGGTTGTTTTTATGTTGAAAAAGGCAACTGCTCGTACAAGAATTAGAGAGAAATAATGCACTTCGTCATGCGATTGGCACGCGATTCACGGTATCTAGCAGTTAGGCATTCATCTCAATTTGAAATGAACGATCTCCACGCAGACGAATCGATTGACAATTCTGAGTGCAAAGTCGTTCTTTGGACTTGACAAATTCCGCCTCCATAATGTGAGTTAGTCCATTTTTCATGATGAGTGCCTTGTTCACTTTAGTCAACAGACATGAGAATAGCCACCTGTGGATATGTTAATGCGGGCCATGAGAAGTTCGATGTGCTGAAGGGATCGTGAGTTGATGACGTCATTCCACTTCTCATCTCAACTTTTGAGAATCAATGTCCTCTCGTTCGTCAACATCGCCGGTCCCATCGCAACCATTTATGACCCGACCACTGCTTTCATTCCCAACTTCAATTTCCTAATCGAAAAAGCTCCAAGTAAGGGCTAGGGTTTCTAAATCCGTAGAAAAGTGGCATTAATTATTCGCCTAATCCATTCGGATGGGTCGTCTATGGATCTTAGAGAGAACCTCTAATCTGAAATTAGACGAATAAGAAATGCACTTTACAGGCGATATAGAAACCCTAGTAAGGACGAGCAACACAACGTTATCATTCTCAATGAACATCTTCAGAGTATAACGATGCAGTTAGGGACACTTTATACTCGATATCGTCACCAGGTTCGTCCATATCAGTGTTGCGTTTTTGATTGGGAGAAGTGCATTCATTGTGTCTCTCTCTCCGAGAGGCGGTGGCCTCTTGCCTCCATAGGTCGAGGAGAATGCGAGAAGACGAATGCACGTCTCCCAATCAACTACTTATCACTAGTACATCCGTTGGCTGAAGCAAGTAAAATTCTCAGGATGGGCCAGTCAAGATGTTAGCTATGCGCTCTGGGATGACTACAGTAACACTCAAGTCTTCCACACGTTTTTTCAATATTTCACAAACGTGCGTACAAAGTCCACATCTAACTCATTTATGGTATATTTTAGGTTTCCATAGAAGTCAATGCAATCACAGGCGGCTATGATACTGCAATTCAACAGGTCGCACATTATTATCACGCATCATAAGAAACTGATCTGTTTCCAGGTCATTTTGTCAGTCAATAGAAACGACAAGAAGGAAAAATACCAGTAAGAACCTTGATAGTCATTAGATTCAATAGACATTCATAGACTGGCTGCAAACGGAAAACTCACCCTGCAATTGGATCTTGTATCAGAAGTGTATGTGGACGTTATCAATGGGAAAGTAACCAGTCCCCCATTCCTCATTCGAATTCAACCACGTTTGTTCACATTTTGACCACTTTTCCCATTTGCTTCATTTCAGTGCACGGTGAACCAAACCCAAACCCTACTGTGCCAATTCCTACATCTACTCTTCCAGAAACTACAAGTTATTCACGTTTATTGTACGCAAGTAATGATTTCATTCAGCCAACCTGGCTCCTCAAGTCTCATTCACCTTCCTTCTTTTTACTTTGTGGCTGGTGCTGTCCAAATGAAAGAGATGTCATACTTCCGGTCGATTCGATCTCTTATAATAAATCTGTTCAATTCATTTCCGTGGCATTACCCATATAATTCCTTCCTCCTTAAACGAGTCCAGTATACAGCTAAACTCCGTCGTAGTGTGTGTATTATGGTTGGCAGATCGATTAAATGGTGCATTCCTTCTCTCTGTGCTCTCCGCCTTGCTGTCGTGTCTTTCGCACGATGTAGAGCACAGAGAGAAGGAATGCACTATTTTAGTCGTTCTGCCAACCTTGGTGTATATTAGTGTGGTCTAGATGAAACCGAAACTTTCTGGTAGAAATTGGAATAATTCTTGTTTTGTACGAAAGTGCGTATCGGTCTGTGATAGAGCGAATGAAATGGTTGACGACCGGTCTGCCCTGTCGTACGAAGCAAGAACTATTCCAATTTCTACCCGAAAGTTTCGACTCTCGGTTTCGTTTCGACAACACTAGTGTGTATGGTTTCCAAAACAGTAGCGAAGCGCATTTGTCTTTCGTGTAATCTTCTTTCATTTGTTCTCTCTTTCTCTCTCTCTCTCTCTCTCTCTTATTGTTAGAGCAGTTGACCGCTCTCCAGAGAATAGGCGAATGCAAAATGCATTTTACAACGATTTCATAGTAGTGTTTGGATTCTTGATTTCTTTCCCTCGATAAAGCAGAATGATTGAAAGAGTGATAAGAGTGTGTATATATAATTTGACACTACAGGACAGGGATCACTCCCCCCTTTCTAAGTAGAGACCCTTAATCGACCCATTTAGTGCATTCTTTTCTCTCTAATACATTCCGGGCGGTTGTCTCTCGTAGGTGACAGGGATTCAAAAACGGTAAATTTGTCGTCATTAGTCTCCGCCGCGCTGTTGTCTACGTGGGAATGAGACAACCGCGAGGCGGAGAAGAATGGCAACAAATTTATCGTTTTTGAACCCCTACTAGGTGATTCGCAACCGTTCGGAATGGATTAGAGCGAAAATAATGCACTAAATGAGTCGATTCAAGGTCTCTAGTCTGTGATTTTCTACTTTCAATGACTCAATGTCATTTTCCCTTCAGATGGGCGAACTTCCTATTGTTAATCGGGGACGCACGACAAAATCCCCCCCCCCTATGGGATTTTGAGGAATTGGAAAGCCTGAGGAAGGCATAAAAAATTTCGGAAGTCTTTGACAATACTGATCTACAGGGATAATATGGGTGGCTCACCTCTAATCAGACTACATACTTCTGTGTACACAGTTATGTACGTTGTTTGTGGCAATTGAACTGACCATATCCGCACTCCAAATCATTCAACATACGCGTTGTTGAAAAGGCTATCATAACGTGTATAGGTAATGGACATGCTTGAACCATGCGAGAATGTTTCAGTCTCGAAGATATTCGAATGACGTTGATCAATTCTACTCTGAGTCTTTCGTCGCGGGCGGTCGCATCCCCCTTCCTCCTACCCCCTCGTCTCGGAATGGAATCCTCCTCTAGAATGGACTAGCCGACCAAGAGGAGTATGGCTACATAAGGAACGTCTCGATCAATTATTCAACACTCGGTCTATTTTCTTGGGAGGACTCACCACAGAGAAGAATTGCGACGGAATGCTTATGACTAATCGAAGACTGCCCTTGATCCCCAGAGCGTATGCTCTGACACGGATAAATATTGTATTGTATTGTATTGTTGATCAATATGGATTCCAGAAGGGTGTCTGATGAACTGATTGTCAGTGTCGCCGCCGTTGAGAACTTTAGGCATTAGATACGATTGAGCGACCCTTCGTTCCGATTGAATAAAAGGATACTCATTTCATATTGTATGCAGTCCAATTCAGAGCAAAACCATTGGAAGTTCCGTGAAATCGATCAATAGTGATCAGATATGAATCGATGAACGGAACAATAAAGAGTTGTAGATGGTAGTACAGTTGTAGGGATTTGCCCTGTTATTATGCATCCTGTCTGAACTGTTATTCCAAGAACGCGTCTCACACCTGGATGCCACCCTGGTCTCTCACTTTTACGTGTTATTTCGTCGTTACGGGATATGTTTCAACTGCGGGATAAATAGACTAAGGCAACAGTTTTAGTTAGGATGCGTAATAGAGGATTACTAACAATAAGGCCAATGCCAAACTGTCTGCTCTTTTCTGAGCCTCTTGAGTCGTCCATTAATTATTACTCATCGTGGAGATTTGTGAATCGACAAGGACACAAAAGTGCGTATCGTAAGGATATCATCAGTGAGCAGAATCTAGAGACCGCAAATCGCACCTCGGTCGCACCTCGAAGTGCATTCCATTTCTCTAAGTCATTCGGAGCGGTTGTCTCTCGCCGCTGATAGACAACCGCTCCGAATGACTTAGAGAAATGGAATGCACTTCGAGGTACGACCGAGGTCCGATTTGTGGTCTCTAGCAGAATTATGATTTTGGGAAAATGAATTTTCATTCCCCTCATTTATTTAAAAGATATCCATCTCTAAATAACCTGCTTTCATTTCTTTTGTTATTGAGGTAAGCTTTTACTGCTCCTGGGTGTTTTCGTCTCTTTTGTAATTGTAGTTAATCTGCGTCTATTTCATAGACTCTATGCTATCATAAATAATTCCATATTACCTGAGTGTCTATTAGTAAGTCGCGCATGGTCTGTTTGACAGTGCTTTCATTTCTTACTGTAAAAAGAAATCGCGTTTATATTCCACCATATCCGTTTGTCTGTCTGGATAGATGGATGCCGCTCCGTAACACATTGTCCGAACACCCCTTCATCGTGGTCTTAAACACCAAAACTCATACATCAATCGGTTGACGGCTGCATGGCTTGGGACAAAAAGTGTGATTGTCATAGTTTTCGGCCGGGCGCGAACAACACGTATTGGAGATTTTTTCTTGATAATGAGGCAGCCAACAAACACTGTGATTTACCAGATCTTCATGTACCGTCCAACCAAAAGGATCGCTTCGACTCCAAGAATTTTTTGAACAATCCCGTCGCGTTCTATACATAAAATTCCGATTCGGACATGGTACATCACATATTTAAATTTTTCGTGTGGAAACAGCTAGACATTTGATGGAATTCAGCCTACAATAAATACAAAATATTAAATGCTCCAAAGTCAGTTTTGGCCAGAATCAGTTGAATCTTGTTGGCTGACGACATTGAAATCGTTCCTTGTATATTCCAACCTAAATGGACCAAATTGGATCATTTTGAATTTACTATCATCAATTGTAGGCAGAATTGTTTTTATCTAGCTTCTTCCACACGAAGAATTCAAATATGTGACATATCACGTCCGAATCGGAATTTTGTAAAGAACAGGATGGCTTTGTTCAAAAATCACTTGGAAAACAGTATTTTCCGTATTTTGGCATGTAATTCGGACCATTTAAAATACGGAAAATACGTTATTATCCAGAAAAAGGTTGGCTGGACGGTAGGTACTTGAACAATCGCATCTAAAAACACTGAGCCGAATTCATAACAGGGTTGCAACTTGGCCACAGATGTCGCGGCTCTTTGACGAACGGCCTTATAAACTTCATACTTCAACTTATTTTACATATATAATAACAGTCTTTGCACTATATCCATTTCACAATCGTAACACAAAGGTGTTCACGCTGTTTTCACTTTCTAGCTACAAACCCTAATTTCAGAGTGGGATATTAGAAGTATCTACGTGGTTTTGATATGTGGAACGATTCAGACTACACTTTCGATATAGACGCTGAGTATTTGATTCCGATTTACGAGGCGTTAGTTTACTTTTTTCTACTTTTCAATTTCAAGATATATGTTTCAGTTACTGCATGATGTATTTTGTGGTGGTTACTCCACTCGTTCACTTTATGGCAATTTATTTGTACTTGAAGGAGTCCGACCATTTGGATAAGGGCTACCGTTACGCTAACGTTCTTTATCACGTAGGCTCTCTTTTAGAAGAAATTTTTATTTTTAATAAAAGGAAGCTACAGTGTCAGAAAAGTTGACACAGAAACTCCATTTATTAGGTTGGTAAGAAAGTCTTTGTGGATTTTGTTATTCCGATACAGAAAAATCCCAGTGAAGGCTAGGCAGTAATTGCATAGTGCATAGTTGTTGGCTTGCTTTGGCCAACATGTGTGCATAGCGTAGATGCACCATGCCTGCAACACAGCAAACAGTAGGCTTTCAAAATCCAGCGTTGCCGTGAAAACCACTGATAGGTTCTTGGGCTGTATTTTCAAGAAGCGATTTTTCTGGACCAAACGAACCGTGCTTGTGCATGAGTCTTGTAATGTACAATACCAGGCCCCATTGAGAGACATCCCAGCCATCAGAGTTTTTCAGGGCAATTGTTTTTGATAAAAGTGAAAAAAAACGCATTTTCATCCGAAAAAGAGTGACAGCTCGTTTTCAAAAGCTAAATCAATCTGTTCACTCATATTTCGGAAGCAACTTGAGCATTACCAGTTGATAATAAATCCACATTCGATTATAGCTCTAACTGCCTTATTCAGGTAACATCGATAAGAATATTTGTCAATTTTTTTAATATGGCAAATTCTTGAATATCTTTTCTCGTTCTTTTCCTATAGTAAACGGTTCAAGGAACACGTATGCGCTATATGTAGTACTCGTCTCCCTTATCATAATTAACTGCCCAGTTATACGGCTACTTCGTTTTAAAGGACATAATGAATGCATTTTCAAGAAAATCAAAACTGGTCCCGACTAGCACATTACCAATTTTCACGAAAAATGTATTTATATTTTTATTTGTGTTCACACGTATCAACTTTCAGAACTATTATTGGTTATGGACAGTACAAGAGTAGTATATTAACCTGCGCCCATTTCGTTTGATATCGTTTCCTTTCCGCCAAACTGTACATTTTTTTCTTAAAGCATCACCCGTTTAACTGTTTTTACCTTTTCCCTCAGAACTTCCTAACCACAAGACATAATCAAAAGCCCTTCTGTCATGTCATGAGGACTGTTGCCACGCTTAATATAATTCACTAGTAAGCATATATGGTTTGCTTGAAAGTCCGGGAAAAATTGAGAAATCCGATGTTGAAGACCTGCGAAGTGTTCGAAAACTTCCTTTTTGTCATAACTCCAGAATGAAGAGGCGTGAAGTCCTACATAATTTGTGTCCGAATGGCATGCCTGCCTACTATACATAACCACTTGCAATGAAAATGCGCAGCTTCTTTTAATAAAGATAGACGTCTTTTTAAAAATCCACAAAGACTTTCTTACCAACCGAATATTACTTCTTTAAAGGGACTGTCCAGGGCGCCGATCCGAATCGCAAACTGACAAAGTCACTGTAGAAAATGAATTTGCCAAATCGTGAATGAAAAGGAAATTTATGT
>JACMIF010001261.1:0-25329 GCA_014805445.1 Diplogasteroides magnus | reverse complement strand
GAATGGTTCTCTTATCAAAGCCATTAGTGCATTTGTCACGAATGACAAATGCACTAATGGCTTTGATAAGAGAACCCTTCTATGTGACACGAGTTGCTATTCTCATGCTAGATAAATTTAGCCAAAGTACGTCAGAGATCCATCCATTATACGCAATAACAGGTGCTATAGTCGCATCCTACGTAGTCAGTATTACTATAATAAAATCATAATTGCATGGACAATCCTCTCGGATTCAGTGGTCGTCAATTGTATACGAATATGTCGTGCACCTCTGGTCCTTCGCAGCACCACTGAGCTCGTCTCACGGCAACCCAACAGGAAAAGAGGCTACGAGAGGAAGAAAGGCAATGCAGACAGACAATGAAAAGAGAGACAGAGCATGAAAGAGGAAGGGGTTTCGTTACTACTAGCATCTTGTGTTCAAAACAAGCAAAAACATGTCAGACTCAAAAATCGTCCTGGGTTCAAAATGCCTCGGCGCATTGAGCATAAACCCTTGGACAAGTAGGCTGAGCCAAGAAAGGCTGAGATTAAGAGATAGAGAGCAGAGGGAGGGAAGTCGAAGTTGCATGCCCCGCCCCCTTCACATACCTTAGGTTCCCGAGAGAGGGAGTTACTATGGTGACCATGCTCTCCTTCAGGTGCATGTACTGGAATGGGTGAAGAAAAATAGTGAGAGGGAAATGGTGACTCATACTCGTACCAGGTAGTCAGTGATTACTCAGAATACTCGTATGGCTTTTCCTTCGTCAGTTTGCATCACAAAATGGCAGGTATGAGTCATGGGGGTGAAAGTCAAGAGAGCGTAGGGGACATCTGCGCTATAATGGTGAAATGGACTCTTGCGCCGCCATGATGAGGCATCTGTCCACTTGACCATTACGGCGCAAGTGTCCATGGCGCTCTTGTCTTACACCCCGAGTCAGAGAGACTACTGCATTTGTGCTGCAACAGAATAGTTTTCGCATTCCCAAAATGTCACTGTCAAGTCAAATGAGAAGGGGGTGAAAGAAGATTGGTGATTGGTGAATTGGTGAAATTGCAATGGGGACAACAAAATCATAATGAGTCAGCAGCTGCGCAACTCACGACCTTGTACAGTTTCTTCCCTTCAAGTTGCTCCTTATGGTGATTGGATGGGCGTCACGTCGGAATCATCACTGAAAGTAGATCAAAATGAATAGTGGAATAACAGAAAACAATGTTTTGCTGCACACTCCTAGCATTTCAAGTATTATTTTCATTGCTACTAGGTTTGCACGGTAATATGCATCTCTTCCATAAAATACCGAATAGCGACTTGCTGATTGTAAGTTGCACGACTTATTCACAGCCAACTTTCATTTTGAGGTGCAATAGGCCGTCTATAAACGATGATAAATTCTATCATATCAGTGGAAAAAGCAGAACACTGTTTTTGCTTCACACTTCCGAAAATGTCAAGGCATGCTGATTGTATCCCACACAACTACTTTATAGTCAACTTTCTATTTTACGTGTATTATAATAGATGCTTGCTCGCGGTTGGATAAAAACTTTACAATACCTGTCCTCTTCATCGGTGGCTCCCAGTGGATCCGTTATCGTCTCTTCCTTCTCTTTCTCATTCTGGAACGCTTTCTCCAGATCCAATTCCAGTCGTGCCATTCTCTTCCCAACATCTTCATCCTCCTCCATTCCTTCTCTCCAGACAGGATGATTCTGAAAGAAAATACATTGAATTAAGGTTCACATACCTTGGGAATTTTTTAAAATATTAACAACAAAATATCTGAACTAGATATGCGGAAAACACTAGCCTTGTGTAATAAAACTTTGATATATTCAAACAAGAACCATTGCCAAACTGTGTACTTCCCAACCTGTTCTGACTCCCTTGGAGTCATGAAACTCTGGTTGAACGCATCGAATGTTTCCGTGGACTGAGCCTTGGCTGATAGGGAGGCAGGCTTGGGAGGAAGTGGAGGACGGGGAGGGGCGACACGAGTGAATGAAGAAGGAAGAGGAGGAGGAGACATGATTGGATGGTCAGTGGAGGATGAAGCATCAGACACTGCAACATACAAACAGATTTCAGAGTATCACAAATGGGAAATTATTGACAGCCGTTCATTTCTAGCTGTCTAACTTCACTACATCGCGGTGGTCTCCGTAATGTAGAGAAGAATACTTAGGTATAAAAAGTTAGACGGATTGAAATTAACGACTGTCAATCATTGCACATTTGTGACATCCTAGCATTAAAAAAACCAGTAAGACCGATGTTTCAACGCTTTAATAAATAACGCGAAAAATATTAGCTTCAATCATATCAAGATCTCTGTGTGCACCATAATAGTAAGGAAACAGGGATAACTGCCGCAGTAGTAATCATTGTTAAAGCTCGAGTTTTGATTTGTTAGAGTGCGCAGAGAGAATAATTGAATGAAGAGAGTCTCAGATAAAGCTCGAGCTTTAGCCGTGAATACTTCTGCGGCTGAAACTTTCAATGATCCTTCACTGCGCTGATCAGACGTTCCAGAATGTTTAATTTCAAATAATAATGTTATAAGCTACCTTTTACTGATGATTTGGCCTCTGCAGTTGTAGTCTCAGCTGCAGGCTTGTCGTCCTTTGCAATGTTCCCGAAATTATTTCATATTTGAGATGCCTGGTGATGTGTAGTCACACGAAATAATTAAATGTTGCAGTGTGAATCGTTACCAATACCACCACACTTCCTATGTGCAAGTAAAAAATTATTCACAAATATAACATAATAAGAACTGTAAGCGCTTGATTAGTCTACCCCGCAAAGAATATATCCCTTACCTCAATACTCTATCCGTGGGCATTCTCCATCCATCTTCATACGGTAGACGAGTAACGAGAGTGGAGAGCAACTGGAATAAACTATTGCAGTTTCATTGTAATATATAATCTTAGATAAAAAGGTTAGGGAATAAATGGAGGCGTATTGATAGAGAAAGGCAATCATCACGTATGATCAAACGATGGTTTTGCGCAAAAGCATAACAATTTCAAGAACTACCGTAACCATTGCAGCCGTTACAATACTAGTAGATGTATCAAACTCACTTTTCGCGAAAATTGTGGAAGCAGCATCTTCGCTCGGTCGCTGCAGAGAAGTTGTTCAGCTTCTCCACCCTGAAGATACTCATGGAATGGATTACTGTAGAAGCGACCGTACCTGCGCATCAAAACACGCATACAGTACTCTTCGGACGAGGAGGAAGGTCGCCAGGTCGAGACACGATTCTTCAGGAGGAGATGCCAGGTTGGAAACACCACGGTTCTGAAATGATTATCTAATGAAATCAGCAATGTTATGGGTCTATGACCATAACCCGGCACAAGTAAGTTTCTACTGGAGAATAAATCAACGATGAAATATCAATAATAATGGCTTGTAGTGAGCGACGGTAAACAAATACACGAACATAAAAGAAACGAATACAATAGAAATTTTGTGTTGCCAAGTGTGCGACCTACTAGAGATAATCAGAGTGCTTGAACCATACATGGACAGAATCGTAAAAAAAGGAGCGAAGTCACTTTGCCAATGTCATGGGAGTTACTCGGTAGAGTAGTGAAACCTTTAATTTTCACCGTTATAAAGATAAAAATTTTGTTATCCACTATGAAAGGGATCATAACTTTTGCTATATTTGAAATTCCACGGTTCAGAAATGATTATCGTTTGCATCCCTACGATTTTATGATTCAACCCCGGCACAACTAAGTTATTGCTGAAGAATATAAGAAACGAAATGACAAACTTGGTGGTAAGCACTGCACGCAGCTACACAACTACATAAACATAATAAGAAACGACAACCGTAGAGGTTTCGAGTGACAAAATGTGCGACATCTGTTTGATTGAATGAGTGAGTGCGTTCCCTGTCACGAATTCTCCTCTACACAGTAGTCCTTCTCCGATCAGAGACGACCACACGGCGAAGAGTTAAGCACAAGATAACGAATGCACTTACTCAATCAATCCCCCACCTCATTATGGCCTCCTTGATAATGACAGTGAATGAACCCACCGTTGCCTCTTCCACTTTCTCGTCTGCCTCCTCCCATTTTCCTCTTGCCATCAACTCTCGAACGATGTCCAATGGCTAAATCATAGTCATAGACACAAGTGATTGGTATTATCAATGATATTTTTGCAATTAGAATATATGAAGAAAAAACAACTTGAAACCCCGTGATTGTGTGTTTTCAATAACCTTTTTCTTACCATCTATCAACTTTTTTTTATTAATGTCAAAACTCTGTCAATAAACTTTGAGCAACGTATGCAAAACTAACTTGAGCTTTCGTGTATGCCACATATAGCACTCTTTGCCTGCCGGACAGCTCTCGTGGCTAAAACACACAAGTAATAACAACATCACCAATTGAATACCGTAATCCAGAGAATGCTATCGCAAACTGACACTGAGCATGCAGAGGACGGCTACCGTAGCCACTTCGCAGTCGATGAGCAGTCGCTGACACAGTGGCGATCTGAAGGTATCAATACCGTATAGGGCTTCTAAATCGGTAAATTTGTCGTCATTCTTCTAAAACGCGCGGTTTTCTATCATGGGGCTAGAAATAATCGCTCCGGAGAAGAGTGACGATAAATTTACTGATTTATAACTCGTACTACGTAAAGACTATCACCATACGACTACCATCGTAACATTGCTGATATACATTCCTGTGCGTATATAGAACTCTTTTATAGTAGAGACCAACAAGGTGCATTCTTTTTATCTAATTCATTTTCGCGCTATTGTCGCTTGCCTCTTGCCGCTGATAGACATCGCTGGGAATAAGTTAGAGAAAAATAATACAGTTTGTTAGTCGATTTGACGTTTCAATTATTCAGTTACCGTACTCTGGATGGGCAGTCTTCATGCAAGTCAGCCACAATTCGTCCATCAGAGCGAGTAGACGATACCATGATGATTCCTGTAGAAGAACCGAAGCGAGGAGAAGGAAGGCAGTCGACTGAAAGGGATACTGTAGTTATATGTTACTGCAGTTAACAGATACGATGACTTTCAAATGCATTATAATATGCTAACCAATGACGCGGCAAATACAGATACCGTTTGATCATAAACTTCCGTAACTGATTCAACTACAGTAACCAACATCATTAACTACAGTACCTGTTGATTCAACTACAGTAACCCCCATCAACAACTACAGTATCTGTTGTATAAATTACAGTAACCCCCATACCTGCAGCTACAACTACAGTAACTCCAAACCTCTAGGTACATCTACAGTAACCCTCTATACCTGGAGGTACAAGTAAAGTAACCCTCCATACCTGTAGATACAACTCTCCATCCAGTAGTCGTATTGCCTTCTCTGCAAAAGCCGCGTGTGCATGTTGTTGATGTTGTGATCGCGAAGTGGCTGAACCAGCCTCGAGGGAAGTCAAACCGGCCAATTTAAGTGTCTGCAATTGGATTTAATAGAGGACGAGGGACACAATTGTTATGAGATGAAATTGGAATGCAAGACACATAAAGAATAGCATCGTATTAAAGACCATGAATAATCATGCATATTTAAGTCCAGAAATTGTAGAAAGAACAGAGATACTTGCACTAATTGTAAAGTTCATCCGATAACGAATGATCAAGATAATGAAAGAAATGGTAGAAAATGAACTAACATTCATTTGAATTGCAAGATGAATGGCCTTCCCGTAGAGATCTTCCACATCAGCCGTCGAATGTTCACGGACTGAAAAACAAGAATACTGTCTGCAACTGTACAAAATTGTGCAACTATACTACAAGCGAATAGAGAAATCATTCGAGATATCGCTCAATAGAATTCTCATGCCTGTTACCCATATGATGACGACCACTATTGGATAGAGGGATACGATCAGTTGTAATAGATGTCGTGAAACATGTATCTCATGGGCAAACACGAGTATGGTGAGAAATTACACAACGGATATTTATCTCATGTCAGTTATCGTAATAGGAGATATCCTAAAGAGCGAACGTTCAGACAACTGCATTAGACATCAAGATGCGAACTCTATATATAGGGACCGCAACGAGTTATTTTTTTTCGTAAACTTATCGAAATGAATTCAAATTCGGCTCAGAGGTTCAAAGAGGTCATTCTCGCATGAAAGAATGAAATCGCGCATTTGCTGTTCATTTTGCGGCATATATGACAGGTAGATTGGCCTACTGATATGACTATTCTGTGCGGATGAAAGACAAGAGTGTCATGGACATTTGCGCAATAATGGTGAAAGGGACACCCGCGTCATCGTTGCCATATCGCAAGTGTCCATTAATCACCATGGCTCAAATGTCCATGACACTCTTGTCTTTCACTCGTATTGTACTTATTAATGGCCGTTTTCAAAGAGGGCAATCTTGCTGGGAAGAAAGAAATTGCGTATTTGCGGCCCCTATCTATGCATGTATTGCTGATAGGTAGAATTATGACTGTTATCCACTCACTAATATCCGTTCCCCTCCTTCCCTCTGCTCCCTTTGCAGCCAGTCTCGCAGCCATCAAGTACTCCCTCCTCGCCTCGTTCCTCTCGTAACACGATACGCGTTTAGAACGAAGATGCAACTGCAAATAAAAAGTTGAAGGCTAGGAACTACTTCAATTATACAGACAAGGGCTAACAACTCTTTTAAATTCCGTTGTACTCAATGTATACTATACATACAGGATAGCAAAGGATGCCTAGAAAGAAATAAAATGTTCTTCACAAATTAATCGTCAAAACAAAATCACCCATCCAATTAAAACTTGGTGAATGTGTGCTACATGGCCATAATGAATATGGTGGGATTTTCCCAGGATTGATGGACATCATCATTAGAATGTATCACATCATCAGAAATCTATCATACTTCAGCGATTTCCTGATGAATGAATGATGCGTGGACGTCTTCCCCGAGGTCTCTGCAATGGCATACAGTAATCGCAAAAATGAACAGCTTCAAAAGTTCCAGAACCAGAAAACGTTACGCATTTCGGGTATTTCACTCAACAGCTGTGTGTGAAATAACAATTTGGCTGATTGTATGTGATTCTAGGTTAGTGCTAACTAAAATATTAGAGTACCCGATACAGTAATCTTATATAATAGAACGACTTCCAAGAGATTTCCCCCCAAAAACTGCTAAACTGCCAATATCCCTCACCTCAGTTCAGTGCTCAGTGCCTTGAGCCAATCTGCCAACTCTGGCATTTCCAGTCGGGCTTTTCCCAATCTTGGCAATTTCCGTCTGAATACGGTACATAAGAATTTGTAACCGACACTGTAAGATCTCTTCGAAGCGTACGTAAATTCGCCACAAAACTCGCTTTTGAATTTTATTAAAATTATGCCATTAAATTATAAAATGCCAACAATTTCTCCATTACACTCAACATGATCTTTCAGGAAAATGATCGAGGAAGTGATGGCGGAATAATATCATACTTATATTGGACCTATAGTCGAAGCAATAATTATGAACTTCGTTTTGCCCCAGTATACATATTCTCATCTCACCTCGAATCCTCCTTGTATCGGGAGAAGTCCAACCACGCATTTCGTAATGGCGGGGAGTTCATCTGTTCACTCGAGTGAAAAACAACTGAACAATGGATATTTGCGCCATAATGGTGAAATGAACTCTTGCGCCGTAATGACAGCGACTACGACAGCGCATCCGTCCATTTCACTACTATGGCGCAAATGTCCATTGCGCCCCAGTCTTTCGCCCACTCATTCATATAATACTTCGAGCCCTCCATTCCAGTCAAGTACTTTCATTGTTGGATACGAACCAAATTGAACAGATTTAGTCGATATTTGATATATTAGTATTTTATTCACCCGTTGAAAGCTGTACAACAATCAATTACTCAACAAAAGTGATTGACAAAGCAAAATTAATTGGAAAACATGGGACAATATAACAATCAATAAATACTCGGGGGATACTGTAGATCAGGGTCTCAAGGAGAAGTGCTCTTGCAGCTCCTTGTCGATATCGTAGACCATTCTGAATGAAAATTGCGTTGCGTTAGAATTAAAATAGGGAACTGAAGTAAACGTGTTATCTTGGATTAAAGTCAGCTCAAACAGGAGTTTGGTGATCATGAAAGTTGTATGAAATAATATTACAGCCATAATTTGACGGAAAAAATGGGTGCTAGATAAGTGTGCCATGGACACTTGCGCCACAATGGTGAAATGGACCCAAGCACTGTGAATGACGGCTCATTTCTCCATTTCACCACTATGGCGCACGCACCTATCTTGCGCCCGAAAAGATAAGATTTCTAACTTGGATATGTCCACTCGTAGATCGTTGTGCTTCTTCATCTCCTTTTTCATCTTCTCGTCGCATTCCACCTGAAATAAAATTATTCATTTGCAAAACCAGGTGAAAGAGTGCATACGAAAACATATATAATTAGCCAGGAATTATTTCAATATTGCTGTGCATGTGGTCAGTAGTAATGAATAACACCATTATTTTATGTTCCCTAATGGTAACCATCTATACCACAGCTGTCTATGAGACTGATTAAAAAATATTTATATAAATTCCGACGTAAATGTTATAGAAGACTACCAAACCTCGGCCTTGGCAATGGCCTCCGTGAGGAAGTTGAAATCGTGCAGAATGAGAAACTCCTGAAACAAATTCACTTTATGAATGAGTCAATATCCACTGAATGTTTAGCTTAAATATGTTTGAAAGAAGATGAAAAACGGACAATATTAACCTATTCTATAAACAAATTCGTGAAAAATTGTTTTAAACAAACCTTGAGATCGTTGGTTAGTTTGAGAAGTTCGTCACACGCACGAACCTTAATAATTGCACTTTTTTCTCCGAAATATCATCGACATGGTATGGTACAGAGATAAACTTTTGTCAAACCCTCTATTTATGTGGAAATTTATATTCTCCTGGACCGTAATATTTCCCCAACCGGCTAGTTCACCGACATGTATCTTTAGGGGAAATAGCCGCCTGGAAAATAGTCTTGTCGTGTATTATGTATGTAACCATTTATACAGTCAAATTGTACTCACAATGAGTGCCGCTCGCACTTCCATCTCCAATTTGGTGACCGCATGATCGGTCATTCTGCCCGATGCATTCTTCTGCACTTGATCATCCTGTGAAACCTGCAAAAGTATAAAATCATTTTTGTATCCTTCACCATAATTTATGGTCCATAAAACATACCGTAATCGTAGCTGACCCATAGTTCAAAATGCGGCGCTCAATAGCAAGTGTATCAGCTTTGTTATAGGCGCATTAAAGAAAGGGTGGCGGATAATTTCGATAAGAAATCACAAAAGATAATGACGGACCATCTTGAACGAACATAGCTGCTACTTGTAGTTTCCATCAGAATATTTTCACTGTCGTTCATAACTGAGGATGATGAAGAAAGGAGGAAACGGGACGAACGCGAGGAATATAGTCTGTTAGTCAAGTTCAAGTTTTGACACCTGGCAAGCTAAAGGACATACGAACCTTGCCGGCGTTGATGAGTTGGATGAAGTTCTCGTTGAGAGATCGGATGTTGTCTCGCAGTCGTCGCTTGTACTCCTCGATCGTCAGCACCTGAAATAGATTACGAGTAGATTAGAAAACTGGCATACAGACTCTGGTGGAAAATATTAAGTAAACTGAGGGAGAATTCTGGTAAATTAGTCATATTTTACCTGAATTCCCCCTCCGTTTACTTGAGACTCATTCTATCTGTAATCTCGTTTCCAGGGTAAATTCGGTCGTCAAGATAAATCCACTCTAAAAAATAGAAGTTTTTTCTCAGAAACGAGTCGTAGTATATTAACAAAACTTTGCTTTACCATTTTGTAACGTGCAATTTTTAATAATATCCCACCTTGGCTGCCTTTCCCTTCTTCTTTGTGGCTGCTGCAGAAGATCCACCTGGGAAATTACCGGAAGAGGACATCGCTGCAAAATGCTTATATCTTTTCAACGAATTGCTTCACATGCGATCTACTGAAATGCATCCTACGGAAAGGATTCCAGAATATAGATTAGATGGCTCTAATAACAACTCAGATAAATCGGAAGAAACGCAAGAAACAAAAAACGCGGCGAAAATTCAAAAAGTTCGCGAAAAGTGCAAAGTTTGACACTTCAACTTACCGTATTTTGCTCAATTTCCTTGGAGCGCATCGGCTGCCAAAAATGTCACCAAGAATGGCGTTTATTGAGAAGAATGCTGTGAATACTTGTTAAATGCAATATGAATTTTAAATTCAACTTTCTTTATGAATGCCATAATTGTCGTCAATGCACTTCATCACATTCACAATATGAACGAGGTAAGTAAGGGAGATTTAACGATCTGCACGAAATCAATTCGAGTCAATGATCCGGAAACGGAATATTGCTTACACTTTTAAAAGCAACAATTAAGCAAAAAGAGGAATAATTAATGTTGAGAAGAGATTGATGGGTGATAATGAGAGATAGGTTAAAAATTGAGATATTACATACACAAATATGCAAAAGTATATAATGTCAGCAAGATGATAAGAAATATTTCAGATTGGCAACCAATGTTCCAATAACCGGAAACGGATGAAGTCTCACCGAGAATTCAATATGGATATGCAAAATAGTATTGAAACGTTGGTTGAAGTCACCAGAAATTGAACAAGCACCAACATAATTCACTCAATACAAACGATATTCTACAAACGCAACTAGTAAATAGACAAGAAATTAATGGTAACCGAGATTCGAAAACTAACGAGGAAATAACTGAGCTAAGCAGGAAAGTATGCTCTATGCCTTTGACTCCTAAAGGAAAGGAACGACTAAATAAATACCTAAAGATGACGAAGGAATGTTCAGTAAGGGCTGAACCTTGTTTGACTCGCAAAGGGAATTTGCTGGTGGTACACCATTCCTGGATTGCAGTATATGGGTCCAGGGACGTTCTGGGAATAATATTGATGGAATTCAGACTGAGAAAACTGGTGGGCATGGTGCATTGGATAAGGAAGATGGTCTTCAATGGGAGGTGATTGATGAATTATTGGAGGGAGTGGCCTGTGGACCCTCTCGAAGAGGCCCTCGCAAGGCATGTAGGGATTTCCATCGGAGTCGAGTGGGAAATCCAGAGGATAAGAGGAAGTGGGCACAAGGTTATGGAGACGCCTGTAGAGAGGATAGCCAGGCACAGTCAGAGGTCCTTTCTGCAATGGATAATATTATTGGGATTCCTCAATCTGTAAGAGCGATATACAACTGCTCGGAGTGCATTAGACAAATGAGAAATGAACCTCCCTAGGTCAAAGCCATAATACCTAAGAAATCAATAAATCCTTCTACAGTAATCCGGATAACCACACTCACTTCGTTGTGTGCGAAGATGAAGTCGAGAAGCGCTTCTCTCGGGATGTACAGTTGTTCGGGCAGCTGAAGAAGTACAAATTATCAAATGTAGACATAGACTACCCAATACCAAAATAGTTTCGTTTTCTATGAATGATCTGGAGCGTAAAAATATAAAAGAACGGTTAGAAACCAGCGGAGAATACTTACATCCTCATAGAACTGCCAAACATTTCCAACTTTTGATTCGTGATTATTCACGATCATTCCGTCGTATGAGAGACGAAATGTGCGCTTGAGCGAAGCCCATTCGACCTGAATTAGTCATGTGAAGCGTTTAAATGATCGTAACAGAAATGGTTTCTAAATCGGTAGCTAAATGTATTTCTCATTCGCCAAATTCACTCGGAGCTGTTGTCTATCGAACCTAGACATAAAAATCCGACTCAAGATCGGTTTCAGTAATCTATGAAGAATTTAAATGCGATATGAAACAGCCGTCGTCAAAAATGCACTCACCACTTTGTTCCTTTTGTTGTGGGCGCTCCACACCTTGCAGAAGAGTTTGGGATTCGTTATCCTGCAATGAACTTTCAGAATTATTCATGCAAAATACGTTGAAAAGGTAATGTCTAGATGATCATTTATTATGTTTTCCACATAATGTTAAAATTTTTGAGTCCGAATCGTTCTCAGAGAAAAAATCTGTTGATTGCGCAACCACACATTTGAATCTGTCGCTGGATGACAGATGTTATCCAGCCACAGATTCATTCTATGGGTACGCAATCTACAGATGAATCTGTCGCTCAGCGCCAGATTCCGAAAATTAATTGTCTGTTTGTTGAGGAAATTAATCACCTGAACCGAAATCCCTGTCCTGTCCATGCAGCCAGGCCTTTTCTTGCGGGATTGAGAAGGATCTTGGCTGTGAACGCCCACAGGGTGTAGCGACCTACAAACAAACTCGAATAGATATCAAATCTCCCCTTTCATTCAGGTTTCTAAACCTTTATGCGAATAGGATTAGACTAATGAGAAATGCCCTTTACCACCGATTTAGGAAACCTAGTTTCACTCACCATTGGACTGCGTGTGAGCCATGCGAACATCTCTCAAGGTAGGAGGCAATGGAGAAGTAGGGTCAACAGAGGAGGAAGTGTCCACGTCCACAGACTCGTCATCGTCACTCGATGATTCACTTAAAGTATTAGATTAGTTAGAATAGTGTTTGGATGGTTGTTAATCTTGGCAGAATGAATCCGAAAATGTATTCCATCTCTCTGCGCACTCATTCACCTCTGGTGCATGGACACGACAGCGCGATAGAAAACACAGAACGATTGAATGCAATTTGCGAAGTTGTAAATTTTGCCTAGATATGACAAAACGTGAATATTCAAGATGCTCACAAGTACTGCATATGAAAGATCTCATTCTGCTGCATGGCCATTGGACTGGAGAGAAGGGAGGAAGGAACGAGAGGAGAAGAATAGCTGAAAGTAATTTTGATTACATGAAAAGGCCATCGTTAATGTTTCCAGTAGCCCAAGAGAGTAAATATCTGCTCTATGAAACATACTTCATCTCAGTGTGTCCGTTGTTGTTTACCGGAAGAGAAGCAGTGACAGCGGGAATACTGAAAGAACCACTGTTATCTTTGTACTCATTTCATTCTCGTGGAATATTTTTTATGGAATAGGCAAACTCACCACTGATGGCTCGACGGATACGGTGTATCCCTTGGCGAAGGTGTTATGGCACTGAAACAAATCATTGGAGAAGTCATGATACTGTATAAACCCGTACATGAGATAGGGAACTCATCATGGCATTTCCAACCTCCCCAATCTCCTCCGAGCGGTTGTCTATCGAAATGAGAGACGACCGCTACGAGATTGGCGAAGTAGAACTTCCATGTAAGAGAAGCTCCCTGGTACGGTTGACATTTTTACGTGTTATTTCGTCGTCGCGGGATATGTTTCAGACAGGAGATAAAAGACTAGAGCAATAGTTGGGGCCGAAGGCAAGATGAGTCTGATTTGTGTATTCCTACCTGCTGTTGACTGGGTACGTCTCTTCTGTATGAGCTGGTGACGGAGTAGCAGTCACACCTCCAGATGCATATCCTGTAGGAGAGAAGAGCATATGACCGGAAGGCGAAGTGGCACTGCAAATCATTCCATTAGACGACGTAAGCAGAGAGAGGAGACAGAAATAGCAACACGCGATCGAACATCGTCGTTGCGAAAAACGAAGCAGAGAGAAACCATTTCTTTTTTTCCTGTTCTAAGAAGTCAGTTTCTTGCAAGGGGTTCTAAAACGGTAGTAGAGCATCTTTCATTCGTCTAGTCCAATCAGAGCGGTTGCCGCTCGTAGAGGCAGAATGAGAAATGCAGTTTACAACCAATTAAGAACCCTATTTCATACCTGGCCGTGATTGTAGTGTGACTCGTTTCGGGCGTCTTCTGAGGAGATATGCCGATGAGACTCAAATTACACTATTGAGGGCATAATTATTATTCATGTAAACCAACTTGGTATACCGAGTACGAAGCCGCTCTCAATTTCGACCTATGCACTATCTCATTTGCGAGCTATTTCTTCGTTTGTCAGAACATTTATCATGATTTTGAATAGGTTTCGCGCGCAAAATATAGATCAACTCTGTTCAAATAATAATAGCTGAAATTCACCTCTTCAAGTCCAGATTCTGCAGTTCTTCCAATAGTCCATCCCTTCTGCTCCAGTCATTCCTTCAAAAACAGACCATTAAGGAATAGAACAATGTATTCGGGTAAAAAATGAAAACATGAACAGTATTGTTTCTAAAACGGTAGTAAGTAGATTTCATATTCGTCTGATTCACTCTGAGTGGTCTATCGAACGTAGAGACAACCGTTACACGGAAATATAGGAATGAGAAATGCACTTTATTCTATTTAGAAACCCTGATGAATTAGATAGCATACGTGGGTGGTAGAATGAAGGAATGTGCGTAGAATGGAGAAGAGTCCACAGAAGAAATGGGAGAGTGCGAATGGTATCCAGAGTCTGAATTAGATTGGAGTAGAAGAAGAAAGAGGAGATAATACATCATTCATCTTGAATGGTTTTCTTACACACTTACCGACTGATGGAGAAGTTGGCAGGAAGAATTCATTCATAATCATCTTCACAGAGTCAACATGGCCTGAAATTTATTATTTAAATTTCATCAATTGCTTGTCACACTAAAAAAACTGACAGTTTAACATTCCAAACTGTGGAATTGCCAGCTTCATTGTGGAAATGGTGACATTTGATTTTTTATCACTATCGTTGGTAGAATTGAAATAATTTTGTAGGCATTTGCATGTCTGACCTTGCTCATTCACTTCTTTCACTTCAATCTCCTCAGTCATCTGCATGGAGAGTCTGATGTCTTCATCCATTCCAGGACTGCTGCACCTCTCCAAGTTCTTTGGAGAATCCGGTTGAAGGAGCAGGGCCATTTCCTCGCCGGAAGCTGAGAAGAGAGGATCTGAAATGATATACATATAGTGGGTCTCTATTTCTTTTCGCATATAAAAACAGTGTTTTACAAACGCTAGTGGATAGTCAGTGTAATGTTGTAAACAGAGTCACACACTGAACATGGATACATATCAGGTCACTATGGTTTCAGTTTGACAACCTTGTGGGTTATGTTTCAAGGCTACTACATATTCGAAGGTACTCTGAGAAACATAACCCATGAAGTAGCCAAAAAACTGCCCAACCATGCAGGTAGCCATTTAGATGTTTCTCTTACGATTTGGTTATGGAACACTTACCATAAGGTAGTGGCCTCCCGAGTTCAACACACATTTTGTTGAATTTGATCTGTTGATTTCGAGCCTTCTTCATGGCCTTGTACGAGGCATAGGGGTCTGAAAGAACGAAATGGGGTTTTTAATTCTTAGATTTATCGTCATTTTTCTCTGACGCGCGTTGTCTACGGTTGTCTCACCTCCTGATAGACAACAACGCCGCGGGGGGGGGGAAGGACGATAAATTTACGGATTTAGAACCCTTTGTTGGAAAGAACGAAGACCATTCAACTGCTATTGAACTAATTCTGGAATATGGATGACACCCTCGATGTTCTTTCTTCCCTCTGCCCAGAGTCATCCTTTACTAACATATCGCAGTCCTACACCGATCTCTACCGTAACCCTTTACCGTAACATCTTTTCTAGCTCTTCTCTCTCCACTCACCATTCCTATCCTTCCACAGTGTTTCGGCAGTCGTCTCTTCATGTAGATGTCTTCTGAGGTGAATTGTCCCAATGGGCGGAATGGTGGACATTTTTACTGTAAAATATTGGCTTCGTAAAACTGAGAATGGATTTGGAGCGTTGAATATTTGACCAGTTTGTATAATATGTTTATAAACAAGATATCGTCGACTCATTAGGTATTAGTGTGCACAGGCGCTTATATTGACAGTATGACACATATTATTCATCTTCTGATTTTGAGAGTAAAAGTATTTTCGCAGTTTTGAAGCAAAAAACACACAGCACATATGCAATGTGATGTCGCGCTTATCGATTATAATGAAAGCATGTTATCTAGTATTGAACTTTCAAAACACACGCAAATACTATATTCTGGACATATCTATCTAGGCTGAATCGTAAATTGTGTAAAAGGAATGAGGTCTGATTGACTGGAATGTGACCGAGACTCTTGTCGACCTGTGGAAGACGTTATTCGGGGTCAGTCCTTCAATGTACCCATTGGTCTTCTCTGTGGCAAAAAGGCGGCGGGAGCGTTAGACGTTGAGGAACCCAGGAACCGGTATGGACAATTCAGTCTTCGGTATGACCTTTAACTGTTACAATATAGGTCACCTCTGCACCTCGCAACAACTCACAAAGCCAATTTGTCACAATAATGTTTATCACGATTTCGGAATACCTACCTATCTTTTCTCCCCTATTTACAGGAGAAATGAAAAGAGCGATATCTACAGTAGGGTTTCTAAATCGGGAGTAGAGTGCATTCGTCTGCTGTCTGGTTCCCGAGGAGCTGTTGTCTGTTGCATGAATGAGACAACAGCTCCTAGGGAATCAGACAATAGACGAATGCACTCTACTCCCGATTTAGAATCCCTAATCTACAGTTCGTATCTCATACACATACATCAGTTCTTTACTGCACAGATAAAATGTCATTCATGATTCAAACGGAATCTTCATCTTTTTTCCACGAGTATCCGAAAGTGGAAATGTCCCATTTGGCGGCCTCGCGCGCTTTGGGTTCATATTCTGTTGTAGTGTACAAGTAGCCTGCAAACAGAAAGAATAGAATATATGCAATGTCTACATGTATTATGCATTCTAACTGAACTGTTGCTTCAGTCTATTTAATTCACATTTGAAACATATTCCGTTACGACGAAATAGCACGCAAAAAATGAGAGACCAGCGTGGAATCCAGGTGTGAGATGCGTACAAGGAATAACAGTTCAGATAGGATTAATGATACTCTGGCACAATCAAGAGCGAACAGTGAGCATTATGGTTGACATTTTGTCAAACTTCATGAGTTATGTCTCATGGATAATATATATTTTAAGATGTACCCCCTGTGAAACATAATCCACAAATTTGTCAAACTGCCAACCATAGGGAACATTTAATCAAAACCGGTCAAAAGCATATCCATGAAACAATAACGAAGACTCACTGGTGCCAATGGCGCTCGAGTAGGTCATCTCAAAGAGGATATTGTCAGTGCGTAAGCAACCCGGAACACGAGAAATGAATCCGAGAAGTCTACCCTCTTCTGGGCAGGAGTACAAAGGGTCAGAAGCCACCAGCTTGAACAGAACATCTGAATTATGTAGGCTCGTTTTTGATACGAATCTATGCTGGCGCTGATCAGCGCAGATGCTCGACTATTTACTAGGGGTTCAAAAACGGTAAATTTGTCGTCATTCTCCTCCGCTGCGCCATTGTCTCATTCCCTCATTTAGACATCATTTTGCGGCGGAGAAGAACGATGGCAAATTCACCGTACCCTGTTATTTACTACACGCGTAAGTCGAAAGTTCAAGTTGGATTGAAGTTGGCTAAGATTAGAGAGCCGCAGACTCCCCCATTATCTTAGCTTTCCTACATTTTCGTTTCTCAGAAATAATAGTAGATACTTTAATCGTATATTGGATATATAGTAGGGTGTCGCTTTAGGGTATTTATTGACAGCCGGTCATTTGAAGTCGTCTAAGTTCACTCGTAGCGGTCGTCTCTGCGAAGTGAAAGACAATCGATAGGAATGAAGTTAGACGGTTAGGAGGTAACCGGCTATCAATAAATATCCGAAAGCGACACCCTAATTTATAGATGTTTGGCACGCACGCTTTCCGCCGGTGTTCTGCACTCTACAAAGAGCACGAAGACAAGTGAATTCTCCATTGAAGCTAGAGACGACCTCGAGAAGATTGCGACCGATGATGTTAGTCTCCACTGCAATGTTCCCCATAAAGAGAAAGATTCAACTGTAGGAATAGAATTATGGAACGTTATTGACAGCCGACCATTTCTAGCCGTTTAACTTCATTCCTAGCGGTCGTATCTGCTAAGTGAGAGAAGGCTGCTGGGAAGTGAAGTTAGACGGATAGAAGGTAAAAGGTTGCCAATAACATTCAATAATACGATCCAAATTCTATAGGCTCACCCTTCTCATCAATTCCTCCCACCATGGGACAATCATTCAGACCATCATCTGTGTAGTGACAATGACTCTGTGTCGCACCATAGTACACTAGGCGCATTCCAACCGTTGCGACTTTTGCGTATTCAGAATAGTCAGCGGTACATTTGGATCCGTTCTTTTGCGTCGACAGCAAAGCACATCTCAAATTCGAAATGACTGAAAAACCGCGAAAATGTTCTAACTTGCTAATTCCAAACATTTCACCGTAAACAGCAGCTTGGCACTGAAGAACAGTATTGTTATGATGTCGCTTTTGAGACGTAATTGTCAACCGTTCATTCGTAGTCGTCTATTTTTTCCCTAGCAGCCGTCCCCCACTTCGCAGAGACAACCGCCCCCAATGTCTCGTTGTCGGAGTAGACCGCTCTGACGACGAGAAAGTGGGGGAATGGAGAGAAGTGATAGCGATAGTGCATGCAAAACAATCTCCCTTTCTGGCTCCTTTAATCTACTCTCCGCTGAGCGGTCTACGAGCGAAAGAAAAGCGCTCCGAGTGGATTAGATAAGTGAGGAATGCACTTTACTATTGATTTAGAAATCCTCCAGTTCATCAGATAACGGTATAAACATCAACTACTTTTAATTGCAGAAGAGAAAAAAATATTAAAATTATTTATTTTGAAATATACATGTCGTCACATTAATTTGATGTAGATAAATTAAAATTAAATATATTATCGCTTGAAAACTGTACACATAACACGAAAATATCAACAAGAATCAGACAATATCTGAGTCGTTTTGGGTGAATTGGACATCCAAGCGAAGATGAAATAAATAACGAATAAAAATAATTCGTGTAACCGGAACATGTGCGAAAATTCAAACATAAAAAATAAATACCAATTGGGAGAGTAACGAAATATGAACAATGCGTTAAACGTCACAGTGGTAGGGTTGATTCTGCTGGATATAATCGACAGAATAATTAGAACACAGAGGCGACGGAAGATGTTGAAGGTTTGATGGAGAATGCTGTGATTGATAATATTGGGGAGAAGCTAGAATGGAACTAAGAATTGGAGTTGGATAAGCAGATTGAGGCTGTTGATGACTTGGAGGAAGATATGAAGGTGAAGCATAGACACATGAAGGGGGAGGAGGATAAGGACAGGATGGATAAAGATGAGAATGGCCTAGAGGATAATGAGGTGAATGAGCATTTTGGTCGGATGAAAGTAGAGAAGAGTCCTGACATGCTGTAGAAATTTGCTGATGACATGTTTGAGCAATAAAGTTGGGTGAAGCATGAGAAGAATTGTGGTAAGAGGTTGGATATGGAGGAAATTGTGGAGACAAAATACTGTGATGAGATGACACCAAGGGTGACATTTCATATGGAGAACTATGAGGAAGGAAATGAGGAGATTGAAGAGGAAAAACAGCAGGAGTATGAGGAGCATGGGGATGATGTCCGTGGTTCTGGTTGGTGACGTCATGAAGAGGAGCTCTATATATGGGAGAATAAGGCATTGACTGAGAATAGTGGGGATGCATATTGTGATCTACTAACAATTGATCATTGCTCTGGAATTCCCCATTCGATGGAAGGTTGAAGGCGGGAGAATGAATTGGGTTCCAATGAATGGGTTGAGGGTGCTTTGTTGGTGGTACGTCCAATAAGCCAAATTTGTCCAATTCGATCCTCTCCATGAGTGTCTGTCCTCTCACCATCGGTTGCCCGTTCATGTCCAATTCTTGCAAAGGAGCAATGTAGTTGGGCACCAGTCTGTGAACGGGTATGGTCAGAGGCTTCCGCGCATCCGTCAACGGCCCGTCCTAAAATATAAATTAATCAAATTTTGCGAAGTTTATAATATTTAGATAGGGCATTGGGATTCATAAAATCGTTCTTGAAAATCAATGGAAAAATATCATACCATTTTATGCAGAGCGATGTAATTGTCGAGCACTTCCTTGTCGATACGCATTATCTCGGCGAGCTGAAAAGCAAAATTCACAATATTTAGCTACGGATCTAACATTAATAATCCGTTAAATTCATTCTTCTCCACCGTGTACTCACTAATATTCAACATCACTGCGGAGATGAAAGACGACAAATTTGCCGATTTGAACCCCCTGCTATCTATTTACTCTTACATATAGCCATGCATGAACCCACGATAGGAGTGTACATCCACATTTTCTTCCTCTGTGAGACCGGCTTGATGTAGCGGATCTTCTTCGCCTTTCCATCTCCATCGACTTCATCATTACCATAATAGTTTCGTATGCCTCTGCAGAAGTTGTCCCATGGATTCTTCGCGTTCTTCACTTCAATCTGCAAAATAGGAATGTACTATGGTTTCTCAAACGGTAGTAGAGTGCATTCGTCTATCTTCTGATTCTCCAAGAGCGGTTGTCTCATTCATGCGATTGACAACCGCTCCACGAGATTTAGACCATTGACGAATGCACTCTGCTACAGTTTTAGAGACCCTTGAATCTGCTAATGCTATTGAGAGTGATATCTTACTCGATTTTTCTTCTGATAACTTTTCCACATTTTCAGCAGCAGTCCTGGGTTCAAGATCCTGGAAAAGACCTGTGTGATAATATAAAAAAATAGTAGATAATGCCACTACACGGATTGATTTCGTACGTACCGACAGACACGCGAATAAGTAAATATGGACATTTGAATGAATAAAGGAATGTACTGGAATGTGTAGTCCTCGTCCAACCAGCATATTAGACTCTTCTGTCCAGGATTCTGGAGCTTCATGAAGAGAAAGACGTAGAGTAGATTGTTGCCTAAATCTCTCTTTTTAGTCGAACTAGCTTACAATTAATTAATAATGAAATAAAGATACGGGTGGCAGTTTGACTACTGTATGGGTTATGTTTCATAGGATGACTTCAAATATATAGTATCTAGCATTGAATCATAGCTAATTAAACGGAAGGCCATAATATGTACTCACCATTTGTCTGTGTCTTTCCCCTCACATATTCCTCATTGACAGACTGCTTGGATCCCCTCAATGCTCGTGGAATGTTCTTCATATCCTTCATTCTGTCAACAGCATCCGCGTTGTCGAGACTTAAAAGGCACTTGTACAATATTTTCGGGCATTTTCAGGTAGCTTGAAGGCCATGAACAATTTCAATCTGCCCATTCTCCTCCGAATAGTACATGAGGTTTAGAGACGTCAGCTCAGTGTGAGGAGAATCGGGAGATTAGAATTGCTCGTGACCCCACCCTATTTTCAGGTACTCACGCAGTTGAATTGTCCTCGTTTTCATCACTCGTTGAAGGGGAAATTTCAGAATTGATTCCAGCGTCAGCTTCGGAATCTAAAAATGCTGTTGTATTTATTTGTCATAATGAAAAGGTTTTAAGTTTTCTTACCATTTTCCTCAATTCTCTGCTTCTTTGCTGCTACAGTTTGTGGTCGATCTTCTGCCATTCTCTTCGAATTCACCTTACCGATGACCTCGGGGCTCTCAGCAGAGGAGGGATTTGGGCTAAACAATAATATAAATTATTAATACAATTTTAGACCTTCGTATAAGTAATTATTTCATACGAGTCCTATGTAAATATTTATGCAAACCTAAAGAAATACTCCTGTAGCTCGGCAAGATCAAACTCTGATCCACTCGTGGAAGAGCAATGAATTCGATCCGTGGAGTTTTCATTCGGAGCAGCTAATGATCCAGACGACTGAACTGAAATTCATAGATAAAATAATGATCTGATTCATATCAGGGTGGGGGTTATGAGTATTGCTCATTTCTAAATGAGCAACGTCACTCGAGCACGTTCTTCATTTTCATTTGAGCGATGTTCTTCATATCCAAATGAGCGATCTCACTCGAGTGAATCCCTCATTTCCCCCATCATCCCATTGGCCGCACTGTGGAGTCGTCGCTCATTTTCGCTCATTTCTCATTTGTAAATGAGCAATTCGAGCAACCGGTCACTCGAAGAACGTAGCTCACGAATTGTTCATTGCTCGTGATTGCTCATAACCCCACCCTGCTTCATATTTCCAACTCAGAGTATTGAAAAAACACATACATTAATTTTAAGGCCCTTTACCTACGTGGATAAATGAGAAAATCGGAATAAATTACCTTTATTGTTCTCATCTGATGGGATGGCATCACTGTATCCTGCACCTGAACAGAGTCAATCAATACATCACCAATCATTCACTGAATCACAATCTTACTCGGTATGGTGGCTTCCCAAGGGTTCATCGACTGGTCAGTGTTGTCTGAGATCGTTGCAGGGGCGGACTCTTCGACACTTTCTGCTGTTCCGAAGGGAAGTTCATGTTCACGACTGTCGAAACTATCTTTGCCATCAGCAACTTGAAAAGGCTCATCAATGGAATCTGAATGATTTCAGGGAAAATATATAGGATTACTAGAGAGCACATTGTGGAATTTCTAACGTCCCCAATCTCTCCCGAGCGGTCGTTTATTGAAATTAGGGACGGCCTCTCCGACGAGATTAGGAGATTAGAAATTCCATAATTATTTCTATAAGTAATAGAGCAGGAGTCTTACCACTGCATGAATGGTAGTCGACATTGTCCGAAGACACGGAATTGTCTGGCCAATCTATGAATTGAATGCGACCATCACAGAACGAGGAGGGTTCAGTTTGAAGCTCGATCAGATCTTGTCGAGGAAGAGCTACAATCAATCGATAACTGACAACTAGACAAGCACATTGCCTTTAGTCTTTAGTGTATGGATTATGATTGGCATTTGACTATTTTATGTTTCGCAAAGTGTAAAGGGTAAAAAAGCTTATAGCTATAGCTTCAAATATATAGCTTCCTTGAAACATAACTGACAAAGCAGTCAAATGCCAACCATAATATGGATTGACGCCAAATAAAGTGCTGACCTGGCCGATCTCCTCCCCAATCGTTCTCCATACATTCTGTGAATCCAATCATCACATCATCCTCATCTTCTCGAGGATCGGATGTGCCTGAAATTATTCGCTTCAATTACGAACTTCAAGGGTTCAAAATAGGCTTACACTTGTATCTTAACAAAAAGCAAAGTTAAATAGTTGAGGCAACAGACCCGGCAGGTCATTGTCCTGACATTCCTCATTGCTGGTAGAACTTAACCAGACATCCTTCCCAATGATAAGACGATCGTCCATCTTAAAGAATGGAAGCATTGTATTTGAATTCACGAATGGAGAGACGAAGGAATCAGGAGGAGATGAAAAGTGAAATAAAGTCGCGATCTTTGTTGTTAGATAGCATGCGCGTGGTTGCAGCCTTCTCGGTGAAAATTCACGTCTATGGCAATTACTGAATTCACACATTTGTGAGTTAGTTGAACAACACTAACTCGGATATGAAAAAGGGTAGAAGAATATACGAGTGAATTAAGGTTGGCAGTTTGACTAGGTTTTCGGATATGTTTCACCGTGGATACATATATTGAATTAATAAGAGCTGTGAAACATATCCGAAAACCTAATCAATCTGCCAACCATAGTCTATCATGCAGAGACCTTGACTGATGGGAATTGATAATGAGGAAGGGATGAGCAACTAGTCAGGGAAGCGGGGTACATTGGTTTTACTGATGTGATATGAGGTCACGGATTGTGTAGGATGCGACTTTCTAAGGTCAGCGCTAGACGTAGGTAGACAAGAGTAATGTAAGAATCTTCAAAATAGATGAATGAAGAGGGAAGATATAGTAATGGGTATGCACGCGAAGGTCCGAAATGGCCAAATATAGATGTGTTGCCAATATCGAAGAGGATCTTGCGTCGCCCTATTGGCGAGCCTATTAAAAATGTATTATTTTTTCAATCCAAATATGTTTCACCAAGGCATTTAATTGAAATGATTTTCAGTTATCAGCAATATTATTCGCAGTACCTATCATTTGATACAGATCATAGAAAGACACTACCAATGGGTTTAAAAGTAATTAAAGCTGATGGAGTATAGCCAATGAATTGTTTCGAGGATCAGGAACGCAACATAGCACTGTAACAATGACGTCAATGCAGAATGCACCGAAAGAGGCACATGGTTATGTTTCATGATAACTATAACTGCAAATAATTCTAACGGCATGAATAACCTTGAACCTTACAGTTATAATACAAAATAACTTCCAACATGTGTTACTATTTTAATATCTGAAAGCGAAATTGTACTTGTTTCATTTAGTCCCAGATGGGCACTAGGGTTCTCTTATCAAAGCAATTAGCTATTCGGGATCCCGGATAACGATGCAAATGCTTAACGGGATCCCGAAAGACGTTCATTTTTTCATTGGTATGGCGAGAGACCGGTCATAGTAAATTCGCATTTGCTTATCCGGGATCCCGGGATCCCGTTTGATAAGGGAACCCTAAAGGGCACAGACAAATATATTGTTTGTCGAGTGCAAGAACCTACCGGTCAATAACAAATATGGCCCCCTTCCCAGGGATACTGTATCGTATGAGAAAAGAAAGAGAGTAAAGGGCAGCAAAATGGAATTCTCTCGCGTTACCAGTCTGTACGAATTATTTGAGATTGTCGCCTGTAAGTATCTTATTGAATTCACTATTGTCTTCGGCCTCTCTACTCTCCATTGTCTCAGTTTTCTCATAGGGAGATGTGAACGAGGATGAAGAGGTCATTAGGGTCGATTCCTCTAATAACACTTCTGTTTAATTCTGTCCTCTCACCCACTTTCCTCTTTGAGGTGAAAGGACATAACGAGTGTGAACAACCCTACAGACAATGAAAGAAGTTAGGCGAACGTCCAACGTGCGAGAAAAGAACAACAGGTGACACTCTGACATAATCAAAAGAGAAGGCAGACTGAATGAGAACAGACTCGTGTTTCAGAGAACAAAGAATTCAGCTCGATAATGTCCTGTCACTGTTCATAGCGAAGAACAAGGAACAAAATAGAATATTTTATCGCTGATTCGACGTTTACATTCGGACGGGAAACACTCGGCCGTGGTAGAAGACTTCGGAGTCTGAAACATCCACCATTAAACTAATACTTATGGATTATTATTGTGGAAAACTGAAGTGATAATGTTGGTACACATGGCGAATTTTTTTCCTCCTACGACATTGCGCTGTTTAGAGCATAGTGTCGTAATTATTAGGTTGTTGCATAAGTCTTGTCACATTGGTTCATTAGGTGGTGTTCGCTAGCGAGGAACTCGTTTTAGGTATGGTCACCTATGTCATCATGGACT
>JACMIF010001260.1:0-25339 GCA_014805445.1 Diplogasteroides magnus | reverse complement strand
AGGACATCTGCCAGAACTTTTCTTCCTGTGTCCGGGTTCTCTGCCCACACACTTCCTACAATTAGATGTCCTTTGTCATTGTAGTTGTCATTTTGTTTATCAGTATGTTGTAGCGTATTGATTGAATTGAGGTATTGATTTTGTTTGATTTGCAACCGATACGGGTGCATAGAATTCGTAGAATGGTTTTTCGTTCTCCGAGGAATTTGTATATTGTTTTTGCGATTGTTGCTTGTTTGCATAATTATTATGCGTCGGAGAAATATGATCGGTGTGATTCATTTCATCTGGTATGTTTTCCGAGAGGAGGTCGTTTGCGTCATCGATACAACACCTGCGTGAGTTGATTTTTGTATCACATATCACGTTGACATGTTGATTGTTGGCTGAGTAACATGAGTTATGTGGTTTAGGTCCTTCGCGAAATGGAGGCCTTTTGAATTGATCTTGTGAGGCAGGCGGCAATGACTGAGTGGTCTTCATTGGAGAAAACGCTCTGTGAGGTGGCTGTAAGTGGTTACTGTAAGGTTGTTTTTGTGCATTGTTCCATTGAGATTTTGTGCACATTGCGATGTGATGATTGTCATGGCATTAGAATCAATTGATTGAGCAATTGTGTTGTGCATTGTTTGGTTCTAGGCAGATTGTGCAGAGACCATTTTGTTTGGCAATTGTGATTCTGTCTTCACGGATTGAGTACACGCGACATTTGTCGGAATATGCATGTTTTCCACAGAATTTGCATGTGAAGTCATTCACTCTGTTGGGAGGCCGTACGTAGTGTTGGTCGTCGTGCCTATCGTAGGGATAGTTGTATGTTTCTTGTTTGTATTGATTGCAATTGTTTGGGTTTGTGGACAGATTGCCAGCGATAGTGCGTTCAATTCTGGCTTGTTTTTTGAGTTCTTTCTCCAGGAGTTCGAGGAGTGTGCTCGTTGGAATTGATTGTTGTTGTTTGTCATCCAAAACACTTTTTGTGTTTCTTTGTCGAATTTTCCCAGTATGGATCTTTTTAGCAGGTGGTTGTTTTCGAAGTCGGAGATTTCCTGAATTTGGCTGACGGTCACCTTAATATCCATTATTGCCTTGAGTTGATCTTTGATTGCTGAAGAGGGAATCTTGTAATTGATAATTTTGTCATGGAAGATATCATTTTGTTCCTCAGTGTCGTTGAATAAGTTGTGAAGGAGCGTGATGGCTTTCGAGTAGTTGTTGTTGCTCGGGATAATGGAGTTGATGGCGGAGGCGGCAATGTCACCTAGGCTTTGTTTGAGGATTGCGAATTTTTCTACTGGCTCATAATTGTCGTTGTTGTGAACAGTATTTTCGTAGATTGCCCAGAATCCTGGCCACTGTTCCGGTTCACCAGTGAATGTGGGAATCGGGATTTCCCTCACTTTGTTGTATTTTTGTGGTTTGTTTCCAGGGGATTGTTCGTGAGGATTTCTTGTATGTTGTTTGTTTTCCAGTCCGTGATTCATGTGGTTTTCGGGTACAGTTGATGTGGGAGATGTAGAAGCGAATGAGATCGATTTCCCCGAGCTTTTGTCGTCCTCATTTTCTGAACCGATCAAGATTGTTGTCGAACATTGTTTCGAGGGCGAGGATTGTGATTGTTACTTTTTTGATCAGATTGTTCACCTTGAACTCGATTGAGATTGGGATATTGTCAGAGAGTTCAAGGGGAGAGAAGCGACAGATTGTGGTGTTGTAGTACTGCAGTTCCTGTGATTGTGTGTCGGAGTCGGTGATGTCTGCGATTTCCTGTTCGTATCTGAAATGTAGGGCGAGAAGCGACGATTGTTCCGCCTCGAGTTGCTTTGCCAGAATCTGAACCTTTGTCTCGTGTGTTTTGTAGTCCTGAAATCTTCGAATTTGTTGGATGCAGGAGATTGTTTTGTCGAGCTCTTTCATTGTTTCGAGCATGTCATTGAATTGAGTGGATGTGTAGTTTTTGAGGAAGGTGAGCTGCATTGTCATTTTTGACTTAGGTTGTTTCCTGAAAAGATACAATACCCCAGGCGCAGGCGATTCCTGAAAATTGTATGGGGGGATTGTTGACCTTGACGTGTCTTGTTTGACAGAAGGCTTGTTTGTGCTGCCACGCGGGACTTGGGTAAGCTCGGGTTCTTTGACACTAGGTATACCTAGGGAGAAGACGATGCACCATGTACGAACGGTGGGTTCGGTGGTAGAATTGTTTGTTTGGGCTTGTTGTGCGAGGTACGGTAGAAGGCGGTAATGCGAAGCTCGAGGAAGGTCGAGGAAGGTCGGGGAAGTTCGAGGAAGGCCGAGGAAGGTCGATGGTAGACGGTGTGGGATACGGTAGTTCGATGTGAAGGCGACGAGGCGAGACAGTGCACGGAGAGAGGTTTATCGCACAGTGGGGAAAATCAGACGGAGGGGTCTTTTATAGGGATGCGGACGGGGAGAATGAAGTGGGACGTGATTGGGCGGTAGATACGTGACAGGCGACAATGGTAATGTGCTCTGCGCGTTCGCGAGATCAGACGGGGACATGCCAAGGAGGCAATGCACGTTGATCTGAGATGTAGATGAGTTTGTTTGTCTGATTGATTTGTTGGTCTTTAGGTAGCGTAGCTACAGCCCCATAGTAGTGAAATGGGCCGTTCCTCGTCCTCGTTCGCGCAGGGACCAAGTGTCTACCACTACGCAAATGTTAATGGCGCTCTTATCATTCGCTGGCAGCAAATACCTAAAGACGTATACGCTGCATAAAAATGTTATGTTTCACAACACTGCGAAAATGAAATTGAACGTGAATCAAACGATGCTATAACGAGGCAGCAAATAGGAATTATAAAAAAAGCCGTAAAGAACAATTGAAACATGTGAAGATCACTTTTGATCACTTCTTCCCAAGACATAGATCATATTTCGATGCGATGTCGAAAGAACATTTTTTTGTAATATCGATTGTCAAGAAACATATGCGCTTGCAGCTCTGGAACACTACCACCTACCGCAATCCCATTATGGGCGAGTATCTCAAGTGTGGAATGAGTGAAGGATCTCCGATATGTGATCCTGACCACGTCCTGGATGAGGATGAAAGGTCATATTCCCTATCTTGTTAATAGTAACTATCTTCCTGTGCTAGTATCGATATTGATTACACCCCATTAGTTGCTTGTGAGAAGTGTTCAGTTTTAGGTAGGCTAGAATTCCCAAATGTCTTGGCCTTCAGTTACCTCTAAAATTGCAGAAATGCACTTCAAAACGAGCTTATCAACTTTGAATATTTGACTACGGACGTGAGTTTTTCCTTGAATTTTGCGGATATTCTTAAATTCTTCAATTCTTTCAAAGAAAGAGAGCCGAAAACAGTGGAAGATTCCCGGAGCTAATGTTGTTAAGGTGATGAATTTTTGAATTGCGTTTCGTTGATGATATTTCTTTCTGTGAAATTATCCACAGTTGTGAGAAGTCATTCGGCCGCTGCAACAAAATACAAAAAAGAATTAAATTCAACTTCTTTGTGAATTATAGTGATATCAATCGAACATGTCAAAGTTGTCAATCTGGTGACAGAAGTGGACGTTTTCAGCATGGTGTCAAAATGAACAGATCAATCTCGTTCTCGCCATTCTGGCGCAAATTTCCATGGCGCTGCGGTCTCCTTCATTCTGCGAATCAGTGGTCGCCTGTCACGTATCTACCGCCCAATCACGTCCCACTTCATTCCCCCCGTCCGCATCCCTATAAAAGACCCCTCCGTCTCATTTTCCCCACTGTGCGATAAACCTCTCTCCGTGCACTGTCTCGCCTCGTCGCCTTCACATCGAACTACCGTATCCCACACCGTCTACCATCGACCTTCCTCGGCCTTCCTCGAACTTCCCCGACCTTCCTCGACCTTCCTCGAACTTCGCATTACCGCCTTCTACCGTACCTCGCACAACAAGCCCAAACAAACAATTCTACCACCGTACCCATCGTTTGTATAGGGGCATTTATCCATGGAAGTCATTTGTGAAAATTTACGGAGCGATTAACTTTTAAACTTTCTTTTGACACTTTCCGCAGGTTGTGAAACAACTTGAGCTCCACACTCCATCCGACAACAGCACTGCCGGTCTCTCCGAGTTCTGCAGGAAACGCGGCTATTCGGGAGGAGTGGCGCTCATGAGGAATATGAGCAACGCGAGCCCGGATGTGGGTTTTATTTTTCTCTCGACTAAAGGAGTGCAATACACGCTTTTGTCAATGACACAAAACGATTTCATGCGTCTTACTTGTCACAAAAACTTCGCAACACCAACCTCATAAAGTAAAATTGAATTGAATTTCAGGTCATTCGTCAGCTTGGCCGGGGATCAAAGTGGCATACAGCACTGCCAACACCTTACATTCTGGTAGAGCATGAAAAACTAGGTCTTACAGTTACGCTTGCTAAGAGCGTCATGTTTCGCTGGAACAAGACAGATCTACTCTCAAAATTCGGGTGGTCAGAAAATTCAGAGACACTTTTCGTTAAGGGTGGCAAAGATATTGGCCATCTGGTATGGTGGGTTTACTACTATGAAGTGTGGCGCACATTCCCAGTGTGGTTTGGTTTGGTCACCGCATCTGCGTAGCAGCTACTTGAGATATGGTGTTTTGATACGCACCTTAGGAGTAGAGATACGGCCATGCCTTCTCCGACCTTTTTTGAAGATCTCGTGGAGTAGATCAAAAATATACTTTCAAAAAGTTCGTAGCTTCATTTTGAACGAAGTTATGATTTTCCAAAATTTTGACCTATCACCAGGTCCGGAACCGGCAATTAGGCCCGGAGAGCCGGTTCTCACTTCAATGTTGTAGTTACAGTACCTAGGGGTATACCCACACCAAGTTTCAAGACCCTAGCTACAGTATGAATTTTCTGTTCCGACCATCCTCGAAGAATGGAGATTTTGCCTCTTAAAGGGAACCGGAACATCAAAACGAAACTTTGTATATGGGTAGTATTTCACTAAAGAATAACTATAAAACAGATACGATGACGAGGTAAGCCTCAACAGGTCATAAAAAGAAAGAAGCACAGTCACAGGCCAGATGGAGCATTGGTACTCGTAATATGAACTTTATTTTCATCAAAAATAATAAAAGATTTTCAGGCCGTCAATTTAGTACAATACGAGGTGAAGGACGCCATGTCCAACATCCTGCAGAAGATGCTGTACAAGATCGTCAATTCCATCAATACAACGGAATCGACCACGACTACGTCGACTACAAGAACGGTTCCCGTTGCAGTGAAGTCGCACTCGGTGAGATCGTCTATTGAATGGACTTTAGCGCCATTGTAGCGAAATTCTATCCCTTCTGCTTATTTCGATTTGAGTCAATTTCTGGCCATACTTTCATTGATTCTTCATTAGAGAGTCGTATTCAGAAGCAGTTGAACGTTCGAAAGCCTGGGCAGAAAGTGAAACCTTCTGTGATACATTACGCGGTGAGGAAGCCGGAATCAGAGGTTCACAAGATCGCCTAATCACCATCATCCGAGTTAAATATTATATTTATTCCATGTCCACGTGATAAAATATACGTTTTGTATTATTTTTGTTGGGTAAGAACAGAGGGATAAAATATAATCCATGTAGACTTTGACAAACAATCATTCTGCAATGGACAATGTCCATTGGACATTACAACCGAAATGAAAAAAAATTGCGAGAAGGAGACATTGGTTAACAGTCGGGATATTTTATCGTTCGATTGTAAAACTGTAAATAGCGATTATGTGGCGGTGCAAGCCAGGGGTTCAAAACCGGTAAATTCGTCGTCATTCTTCTCCTCAACGCGGTTGTCTATCAATGATCAAACAATCACGCTGCGGAGTTTTTTTTTATTTTTTATTTTTTATTTACCGAATTCGAACCCTGAGTACAAGTTGCAAAAGCGAATGTACGAAGTCATGAGCAAACATTTAAAGCTGTGTACATGCATTCCGCTGTGTTGATGTACATATTAAACGCTAGCTGCGATGGATCCACCTGCGTTGAGACCTAGGAACGAATGATTGAATGATGGGAGATGGGGGAAGAGAAGAGCGCATTGGAAATTTGTGCCACAATGGTGAAATGGAAAGATGCGCCGTGAGAATGCTGATAATAATATGTCCTCTCACCAGCGGCGCTATCCACAGCTCCACTCACTGCCCCTCCCAATGATCCTGCTGCTCCTCCTAGAAGACTCGATGCTGCATCAGCTGCAGCTCCCAGTCCGGCGCCAGCCGCTGTTCCCAAACCATAAGCCAATCCTCAACATCACATTACACGACATCCTAACTACTATTCCCCCTCACCAGCGGTTCCATTCACTGCTCCCTCTACCGCTTTTCCCAGTCCTGCTGCTCCATTGACAGTTCCATTTATCAGAGCTCCTCCCGCTCCCGCCAATTCTCCACCAAGACTAGCAGCGCCCTTCAAAATTGGAATCCATCTTCAAGTTCAGAGTGACTAACCCCAGATGTGACCGCGATTGCAGCCGCAAGGGCTGCAGCAATCTCTGCAGCAATCTCTGCAGCAGCATGTGCGCTGGCGTTGCCACTGAGACCTCCCGCTCCCGTCAATCGTCCACCAAGACTCGCAGCGCCCTTCAAAATTGGACTTCATATTTAACTTCGAGAGACGGACTAACCGCAGCTGCAGCGGCGATTACAGCCTCGATGGCTGCAGCATCCCTTGCAGCAGCTTGTGCACTGGCGTTGCCAGTGAGTCCTCCATTGGCGAATCCTTCAAGACTGAAGCCAAATCCAATGTGTCTCTTTTGAGGAAGAGAGTGGATGGGAGAGAGGAGCAGGATGAGAAGAGGAAGAAGAACTGATACACGAGCCATCGCTTGTTCCGATGGGCCCTCATGCAAACAGTCGACCTTTTATACAAATTGGAGTGAGGTGAATTGATGAGGCTTATGGAATGAACTTTCTCGCCTGATTCCATCATTATGCTGTCCATTCCCCCAGTTCCACCCACCATAACAAGTTGACTTCCGACTATGATTTATGCAAATGGATGAAGTTGATGGAATGAGCCAAAGAGCGAACCGTGAAACACCCACAATGAATCATAAAAACAACAGATCATCTATTGTTGTGCCGAAGACACTTGAGGTCAATGTCACAAGTCCCAGTTCGCCATCAGTTGAAACAGTTGAAAGATAATTCAGAACACCTTTAATCTCATGAAACTTTTAAACGAATACGTGGAATTGAAAATGAATAGGAGACATTTTTTTCAAATCTTCATTTTTCTATTATTATTTGTTCATATTCTTACCTGATATCTTGAGTGCTATTTCGTCGTTTGTCTGAGCATTAGTCATAATGTTGAATATGTTTCAAACGCAATATACAGATGCTGACTTTCAACATATTCTCATTGCCAGTATACCGTGCAATATTATGTCGGTCAGTGATAAATAGCAACCAATTCGCTCTCTATTGGACCAATCATCAGAGCAAGCAACCGTATCCTCACAAAGGTTTCAAAATCAATAGTAAAGTGCATTTCTCATTCGTCTAAAGTTCGAGGAGCTGTTGTTACTACGTGCGATAAACAACCGTTCCAAATGGATTAGACGAATTATAAATGCACTTTACTACTGATTTAGAAACGCCTATGGTTGGCAGTTTGTGTACGAAAGTGCATTCGTTATCTCTGCTTCTCCGCAAAGCGGTTGTCTCGCGCATATGAGGGACAACCGCTCTGGTGAGTAGCAGAGATAACGAATGCACTTTCGTACTCAAACTGCCAACCATAATCCTCACCCTTGTCCATAACAGTCCTGCTACGCCTCTTCAAAGTGTCGACATAATCCCCTTCTCCGCGAACGCGTCGATAGGGTAGACCTTTATCGTATAGTGTACCCGATTTTGCATAGTCGTAGTCATAGCACTGATCGTTCGGGTTTCTGCTTTCCCTGACCAAATTAACAGTGAATCCAAGTGAGTTCTTCATCAATTTTTTCAGAACCTGCTCTAGGAAATAAAATGGTAACTTGGGAGAGTGAATTCCAGAGTGCCCTCTCATTCAATCGCGCGTCTCTGGCGCCCAGACACGATCACGCGATGTGCAACATAGAGAGATGGAATGCACTTTGGGATTCACTCTATTCGCTTAGTGAGATCATGTTCACAAGCAAGATTAATAGTTTTATTGTTTGTGTTCGTGATCCTTCCTGCGTCAATCGCTAATGCAAGACTTCTTGCTCTAACATTTGACCAGTGAAACGTACATTTTGAAACATCAAACTTTGGTGAATAAAAAAAGATCATACTAACACAACGGAAAATACATATTTCATTCGATAAAAAAATTGTTTTTCAGGAAGTGTATTCAGGATTTGCCTTCATTTATGGCTACCCCTATGGAATCTTCTCGGATGATGTGACGTTCACCTTTCTTTCACGTTTTTATCCATGTTTCTACGAGTTGATATATATAGTACTGTTCAGTAGAGAACTCCAACCGGATCGCGAAGTTCATTCATTATTTCAAATTCATTTCCGAGCGATTGTCTATCAGTTGCGAGAGACAATCGCTCGAGTATGAGTTATAGAAAAGGAATTCACTTCGCGATCTGGTTGGAGGACCCTACTGTTCAGAACGAATAGTTATGATTGATCAGGATAACACGATGAAAGCACATGACAACATTCTCGAAAACGGCAATTTTTTATGCAATTTTTCATGGGTGTTGGAGCACCGATTGATATGAAGGAGATTGGCTAAAAGAACAATTTTGAGACGAAATAGGCAACATTCTTGTTATCATGCGTCCATGGTTACCGAAGGCAACAACATGGTGGAACAAGAGCGACCTTTCTGCTTGGTCCAAGAGTTGGTCGGGATCGCAGAGCGTCGACACCTCCTTCAGGCCTCATCGCTCATGGTCTCCTTCCATCGGATTGGGGTAGGTATCGCCAGTCCACTTCTTCAATTCATCTCATAGGTGAATTTCGATATTTTAACGGTAATGAAGGCGGATTATGTAACTGGATTCGCAATTGCTCCATGAGCTCTTGAAACGATTACATTTAGAAACCGTTGGTTAAATAAATATGCTAACCTCAATTTGACTTATTATTATATATTATTATACATTGTACATGAATAATCATCGCGGAACGAAAACTCACCGTGAAATTGTACGATTATGGCTCAAGAGACAGCTGGAGTATGTTCAGAAACGCCTTGCCGTACTCTCCTGTCCGTATGATTTGTGCCTGCAATATTGAGTCTATCAATACTAGGCATCATTTCGGAAAATGGATGCATATTTTTTTCCGAAATGCAATGCCTAATCAATGCCCATATGAATTGTCATTATCGATCAATATGACAATATAGTTTGCCCTACGTACAATGATCATAAACTTTGAATCGGAATATGTTTCAACTATGAGATATGTAGTAAAGGGCAAAACTTAAAGGGAACCGGAACACCAAAACGATACTTTCTATATGGGTATAATTTCACTAAAGAATAACCATACAACATATAAAAATGTTATTTCATAATAGTTTTTCGCTAAAATGCAAAAAACGATTTTGTGTGTGCCTACAGTTTCCCGACGACTTTTACTAATATAGTTAATAAATCACCAATTCGAGTGAAAAATTAACATTCGCAATGTGCAGATGCTATTCTGAGCACTTACTTTACAATATGGTACACTCAGGATTTCAGAAAGTCGCATTTCTAACTATATTAGTAAAAGTCGTCGGGAAACTGTAGGCACACACAAAATCTTGTTTTTGCATTTTAATGAAAACCTATTATGAAATAACATTTTTAATCTGTTTTATAGTTATTCCTTAGTGAAATACTACCCATATACAAAGTTTCGTTTTGATGTTCCGGTTCCCTTTAAGTTAGTATATCAGATATTTTATATGATTCCTAATTCGGGAGTAGAGTGCATTCGTCTGTTGTCTGATTCAAGAGGATCGTTGTCTATTGCATGAATGAGACAACAGCTCCTCGGAAAACAGACTACAGACGAATGCACTCTACTCCTGATTTAGAAATCCTAGTATTTTAGAACCCACTTCTTGTTGGCTGACTGTATGCCAGCGTAGTCTTTAGCCAAACCAGAAGTGTGATTCTGACGTTATATCTTCGTTGATGCATTACAATTCATCTTCTCTAGTTCAAAGATAGTTCAAAGAGATAATTGAGATTTCTGAAGGGAGAATGTTGCTGGAAAGTGTCATCCTTTGGATGCGCTTCCTGCTTGAAATGAGATTGAAAAGTGAGCGCGCACGTCATGAAGGAGTTTCGGGGGATTTGTGGAAAGTGTGCTGCTCTCGTGACGGATCTATCCCTCCCGCACCCGCCAATTGACTACCCATGAGGGGAATGACGTTGTCCAACTGACTGTCAGCTTATTCAAAACATGGTGGATCACTCATGTGAATAGCTTGTTCTTCCTAGACCAGAGCTATCATATCACAACAGAAATCAGTAGACAACTAAATGCAGATATGGGGGATAACGAAGTTTTCATCCACAATACAGGGACACGACAAGCAGATGCTCGTAGGGTCCTGGATAGAGAACGTAACCCAAGCAGAAGTGCAGATTTCTGTCATCTAATTCACTCGGATCGGTTGTCTCTCTCACGTGTTGGGTAACCATTCCGATGGAATTTGACGAAAAAATTGTGCACTTCTGCTTGGATTCCATTCCCTAGTCTTGGTTAACTAGATCTGACTACATAGCGAGAACTAGCATAAGATTTTCTTATCAAGGCATCCATATGCAAAAGCGTGGGGAAACTTATGCATTTCATTTCATATGTTTCGCCCGTGGACTGAAGATAAGTGTCACTTTCACCGCCATAGAATGTCGAAATGGTGAACACTGCTTCCAATATTATTCGGGTATTATTCCTCCAATCTTCCTTTGGAAATCTCACGGTTAGCCAGTGCGCTACAGTACCAAATGCCGATGTTTATTTAAAAAATGGATTGAACTCGCTTTCTGCGAAACTGCAGAAAAACGTTTGGAACACAGGTCGGGCTGTTGGCAGCAGGATATTACAGGGGGATCGTGCAACATTTTTGCTACATGAATGATGAACGATCGCCGAAGGGATAACCGATAGATAGATTATGACAGATTAAGACTGAGTTCGACGACATGAACACTTCCTACTCTCAATTCTCATTATGTGCTTCATCGTTCATATAAAAATGATATGGATCAAGAAAGAGAATAAAGAAGAATTAAAATGTCCCTATTCTCAATTTCAGTCAGTAATTCCGCAGAGCAATCTTTGCCGCCATCACAGCCTAAGGTCAAAATGAGGTGTGCCGGTACTCTTGCGTCTCCCGTCTGGACATATCCTTGTCCACATTCGGCACACTCAGACACACTCAACTTTTTCTTAGTTTCCTCGGGGAAAGCTCCTTCCATAGCAAACTAAGTCGATTTTCTGCCAGCATCTGTTGTCCAAATTTGAGGGGGAAAGCTATCCACTAAGGGAGAATATACGAAGCACTATAGGCGTAGGTCTCTATGATCAAGCTTGTTCAGCAAAGTTGTCATTCAGGGACCCACTCCGAGGGTTGAGTGTGCTGAATGAGGACAAGAATATGTTCAGACAGGAAATGAAAGAGTACAGGCACTCCTCATTCTGACCTGAAGGTTCTGATGGCCACAAAAGATTATGTTGCAAGACTATTGCCTGAAAGGAAGAATACTATTCTTAGAATAGACATAGTCGCATTCTTCTTTTCTTTCTTTCTTTATCCACAGCAGACCACATATTTTTAAAAAAATAGCGTTGCCTATACACGTGCTGCTTAGGCATGAATATGACATTGAAGATAAATAAATAGATCGAAAATATTGAGATTTATTTTGGTTGCAATTCTTGGGCAAGGTTGAGAGGTGTTGAATTGACTTGGGTCTTGTATTGGGGTGTCCCATCGAAAACCGAATATTTTTCGTACAGATCGACAAGTAATATGTAAATAATAACAGTTGGGAAGATCATCTGAATTCACAGTTATTCCCCCATTGATAGCCACCACCTTCCTCTATCTTTCCTCGAGGCTCTTGATTCCATTCGACGAGACTGAATACATCGACGGAGTGCATTCGTTTTTTTCGGCGTTGTGATTATTCCTCGCTTAAAGAACGAAGCCATGGATCGGAAGCTGTTTCAGTCACATAGGCAGCGAAGTTTTTGATTTTTCCTTGCCTGGCTTTCGGGTCATCTCCTCCACATCGGTGATGAATATTATTGTGGTAAACGGAGTTGAAAGTTAGACTCTATATGTTGAGTTTGAAACCTATTCGAAATCACGGCTAATGGTCAGAGAAACGACGAAATAGCATGCAAATTTGAGAGTTCACAGTCGTCATCCAGATGGAGTGTGTGTACTCGGTATATCAAGTTGGTTTTCCACAATAATACATCCTTCATCATATACTAGTTTGAATTTCGGAAGTAGACGATAGTTAAAGAATCCAACGGATGAAAACCAGAATGAGACGATGACTTTCTTTCCAAGGATGACCTTTTTGGCGACCTTGTATCGTGCAACTTTTAGGTAGCCAGTAGATGATCCGAAGGGTTATGTATTTATAGGATCCACTTATTCATTCTGTGCCACAACTTGATGGATTGAACCAGGCCTTGGTCCCGGAACGGATGAGGTTTCCCTGCCACGTTAATTTCTTGAGGTCTTCGAGCATATTAAAGGGTGTGTTTTATCCATCGGATCGCGTAATTCCGTCCACTCCTCTTAAAGTATCGTTGGAAAGTGGACTTTATAGTGCGGATATCGGCCTGGGATTACAGACACTCCTGCCTTCATACCGCGTCCTTATAGTGAGAAGGATCTTCGTTTTCTTCGCGAATTCGTCCAGCACATCTATTGTCATTTAGGCCTCAATTTCCTTCTTTAATGCGGCTGTACCATAGATGGGCTGCTGTGGTATGATAGCAGGCGTAGGGCATGTATGCCTGGACGACTTAGTAGGGACCGTCTAAAGCACCTCGATAGCACCTCGAAGTGCATTCCTATTCTCTAAGTCATTCGGAGCGGTTGTCTATCAGCGGCAAGAGACAACCGCTCCGAATGACTTAGAGAAAAGGAATGCACATCGAGGTGCTTTAGACGGTCCCTACCACTTAGGTATAGGCGTCCTTCAGTCTCCTTCTTACGCGAAATCGATGAAGAAAAGTTCCCGATAGAATACTTTGGAACGAGACGCATATTTTTGCCGCATTTTAGAAGCGTGGGCGATTTATATTACCAATTGCAGAACATTGTGCAACGATTGCCTAGTATCAAGAAATAAGACCGCAAGCGCCGATAATGAGGAAAAACAGAACTGTATTTTTCAAGTAGATATGTTTCTGGAATGGTAAGAAGGCGGTCAGAAAAGGACTGGTACGGCATAAGAGTGAATTCATTCAATATGGTGGGACCGAGGTGGGGAGCTTCTTTACAGCGTAAAGAAGCCGTCTGTGGAGTCTGTGAGTCCTTTTCGAGGGCTCTGCAAGATGCGAGAGCGAGGGATTTGCATAGGTATTCTCAGAGATATGGATACATTCTATTGATCACCATCTGGAAACGGGCCACGGACCCCATGACTACTCTTTATCATTATTAAGAACTCCCTGACACATTGCTGATTTCTACTGCTTGTTGATGGCTCTATCCGATCAATAAAACACCGTATAGGACCTATCTCCGATTTGTATCACAAGTATGGAGTGGAAGTGAGAGCGAAAGGAAGCGGGAGAACAGGAAATAGATCTGACCCGCACAAATGCTGCACACTTTTCACGTGAAATCTTGCAGATATGCTTCTCGTGAATACGCAAGCTCAAGACTGAATAACTAGAGAGTAGAGACCGCGAATCGAATCCTCAAACGGATCCCGCACGGCGGGAAATGAATCCTCAAACGTGTATCGGATCCCACCCTTTAGATTTGCAAGTCATTAATGGGATTCGAATCCCTGGCCCCTTTCATTCTTCTTGTAACGAATCCGCGCGGACTGCCTTATCATGCGGTTATTTTCAAATGTTTGGTCAATCATGAAGCTTTTGGGCACAAAGAAGATCCACAGCCGGTCAAGCGCGGCGACGGAGTGGAAATGGCGTAACCGCTCATTTTAGAGCTAATTGATATCGATTCGGTGCTCAACGAGGAGAGAGAGATCGCGCGACTTCAGACGCTCACCATAAATCGGAGAGGAAGAAATTGATCCAAAACTCAACTCAGTCATATATGGGGATGATATACGGACATTTTGACATACACTATACAACAATTACGGGCTTCTCCGGAGCCTGAAGGTACCTCTGAAACTTTCATAATACCTTCAGGGTCCGGAGAAGCCCGTAATTAAGGAATAGTATATGCTATAATGTTCATATGTTATCCCCATATACGGTTGAGTTGAGCTTTTGATAAATTTCATCCTTTCCGATTTATGATAAGCGTCTGAAGTCGCGCGATCCCAGTCTCCCCGTACAACACCGATTCGATATCGATTGGCTCTAAAAATGATCTTTCGCGCGGAGGCGGAAAAGATGTTAGAGAGCGGTTACGCCCATTTTCACTGCGTCGCCGCGCTTGACCGGCTGTGCCCCGGACGGCTCCTTTAACAGAAAAAAGGGTCAGATAGGGGTTTTCATCGTTCTGAGAGGCGTTAGATAGGCTGTTTCCATCGTTCTCGCAATGTCGTTGGTGGTGATCGGTGTATTTTCCAAATTGAAAAATCCGCACAAGAAGTGAGGTCCGCTTCCTGCTCGAGCGTTACCCGTACAAGAAGTGGGGTCCACTTCGTGCTCGAGCACTACTCGAGCACGAAGTAGAGTCCACTTCCTGGCAAATCAATAGGACGAGCAGGATGTCGACTCTACTTCTTGGCAAATTTCAAGCCCCAACTCGAGCAGGAAGTGTGGTCGACTTCGTGCTCGAGCGAGCAGGAAGTTGACCACACTTCCTGTTCGAGTTTCAATTTTTCACATTTTGCCGATCCGAGCACGAAGTGGGGTATACTTCGTGCTCGAGTGAAAATCCGTACAAGAAGTGCAATCCCTAATAGGGACTCAGCTTTTGATAGAAATTTTAAAACAAATCGTCTTATATCATGAGATTGTACGCATATTAGGTCAATATATCCCCCTGAGAAGTTAGAACCGAGATCGAGTTACCACGAACACATGAAAAGTTCAAAAAAGTTAACAGCCAGGACCTCCTCAATGGGCCGCTGGTGGTTCGAATCCCGCTGGAAACAAACATTTTTTTTTTGAAACATTCGGAAAAACTGTTACTGAGAAAAGATGCTTATTTTGAACCCTTCTATCGATTTCCGTCGAGAAAACATGATGTTATCGGTCATCATATTTTCTCGGACTTCGTCATTTTTTCGCCAGATCGCTCGGGAGTAGGACATTCCCGCACAGACACTTCCGGACACAGTGGAGAAAGACACTTCCGCACAGACATTTCCGCGCAAGCCCATAACTCAGCCAGTTTTGATTTTCATGAAAAATGTTCATGAGCAAGATATGCTTATTTTATCGAGACGATTCGAAATCACTATAGGTTGTCCATGAAGTGTCATGTGCGGAAGTGTCGTGTGCGGAAGTGTCGTGAAGTTCAGTTTTATCGCTATAACTCTAAAATGCGACATCCAATCTGGACGAAAACTTTGCATTAGACATAACTTTTGATGCTCTATCTTTTGACTATACGACATGTGGGTTAAATCTAACGTTTAAAAATTGATCTTTGGTCTTTGACCAAAAACTATCATATCGCGGCTGAAGTGCATCCCACCCATGGGGATACTACCCTGAAAGTTTCAGAACGAAAAAAATGTTTTTGAAACTGCGTGCCACCCCCCCCCCTACTCCACTCTTACGGAGAACTTATTTTAAAGGCTGCCCTTGATGCCCAGAGCGTATGCTCTGACACGGATAAATATTTTATTGTTTCGTGTCATAATTAGCGTTTCCTCATCAATGCATTTAGTGCAAAATGGTCATTCGTCTAACCTCCGCGGAGCTGTGGTCTCTCCCTACGATAAACAACCGGAGGTTGGACGAATGGCATATGGGTCCAGATCAACAAGTCCGATAATTTCGGACCAGGACAACAGGTCCGAAATAAGAAATAGAAGATCAAATGTTTATCGCTCTTTCATGTGTTTTCTAATTAGTTCATGACTGAATTCACTCATATCATGTTAATACGCATACTCATCAATTGATGTTATCCACATTCATAGAATGGCTTTATATCTTCAACATCAATCACTTTTCCAGACTATGAATCGTAGTCAGCATATTCTTCCTAAACATTCTTCACTTCCATGCCGTCGTCGGATCCTTCAGAATCTGCAATAAGCTATTTTTTTCTTTTGGGACTCAAATTGCTGCCAGGCATTCAAAGTTTTCATTTATTTATACGGCCAAACAACTGTTTATAATACGTCCTCGGAATCTATTGTATATTGGCAGCCTATTGCAGTAACACAAACAGAGAAATGAAATTCATTTTTAATTATTTAAAGCTGACCTTCGTTAATATCATTCGGCACTTCTGACATTGCTTCATCATCAGATTCCGAGTCAGTTTCCGTTGTTGTTTTCCTTTGATCCTCATATTCTTCCACCATCCATTCGCAGTCTTCGGGATGATTCTATAAAAAGAGATTTTATCTCTAATATCATTTATCTTCTAGGGTTTCTAATTCAATACTAAAGTAAATCTCTTTAAATGGGCTACCGCAAAAAGGGGTTGATTTGGCTTTTGATCGTATCTCAGCGAAAACTTAACGAATCGGGCAGTTTCAGTAGATTCAGACGAAGCGGACGCAAACGTGATTTATTGGTATTTTTCAAAAAAGTCCTTCATGGTAAGCCAGAAAAAAGTTAGCGCAGGGCACGTTCAAAGCCAAATCAGGACTGCGCCAGTTTCCAATTCGTTAAATCCACTCGCAGCTGTTGATCTACTAAACATAGAGACAATTACCCCACTGAAATTATGACGAATGAGAAATGCACATTACTACCGATATAGAAATATACATAACTCCTGTGCATGTCTTCTGAAAAAATCGATGCTTGGAAAGGGTCCGGCGGGGCAACTAGGGCACAACGAATCAATTCATTCACCCTGTAAAAATATAATATTTCATATTTTTAATTGAGATGTTCCACTGGTTAATAAAAAAATCATTTCCTCAGAACTGATAAAATGAAAACCTGTAATCCTTTCTCGCCATCCTTCATAATCACCATATTCCAAACTTGGTCGATTCCGGCTTTTATTGCGTGACGCTGAACTTCTTCAAAATGTAATAATAGAATGAATATCTGGCATACAAATTTGAGGTGTGTGTGCATTGATCGATATCCCCAGACGAATTGCTTACAGTAGCTGCAACAAAATCGCTCAAGACCACGATTGTGAAATAAGCCTCTAACAAGTCCCTTTTTCTTCCCTCTCACGAAACGACTCTTTGGAACATTCTGAAAACAAAGTTTGTTATGTATCGCGATCATTGCACGGTAAAGAAGACATTTGTTATTGTTGCACCCAGCTGCACTTAGGGGCTCGTCATATGTCTTAAAGAAAAAAATTAAAGCTATACATGATGATGGAATATTTGAGCTGATGAGTATCAACTCAAATATTGCAAATGAACTGAACAAACCTCTCTCTCATCTTCCACTACTGCCATTTTCTTGACATCTTTAGCAATTATCTTTCTTTGATGCAACTAAATTCATTCAAAAAATCATTGCGAATCATAAGCTTCAAACGCTTCTGATGTGATATTTCATGGCGGGAATGTCTTTGCATATTCTCGAGCATTCCGGACAACGGTAAAGAAGACATTTGTTGTTATTGCTCCAAATTTTATTTAGAGAATCGTCGTGCATCTGAAACATTAGTATTTCAAGAAATATGCATTGCGGTATAATTAAATATATAGCATACAGAACGATGAAGCAAATATATTGCAAGCAGCCCTCTTACCTTTCTCAATCGAATTCTATCATCTTCCTCTGCGAGCAATTCGAAGGGATCATATTTCAGCAAGTCTTTACTGTATATATTGTGAGATCGCACGTGTGCTCGCAGAATATTTTAATTTTTTAATCGCCGACCACAATTCGGACACGTCATGGAACAAACATTGATCTTTGTCAACACTGGGTGCAGAATCCCAGCCCTTCCTCGATCTTCGCAATTGGCTTTCGTTATGGCTTCGACAGTATCGCCCTGTAACGTAGGCGTTTTTGACCCTGAAATTTTTCTAGAAAGTCAATATTCATTCAAAATATATTGCACAGCACAAGGTTGCAACTTTTAAAGCTTACTTGATGTTGACGAAGAAAATCTTTGTCTTCTTCATTAGCAAGCAGCGTAATTGGATCAAGGGAACGGATATGTTTAGTGCTTAAACTGTGTCTTTGCTACAAGAAAAGCATAAAATATTTTGAATTATGCAAAGAATTTACATTAATATGGGATTGTACATTTTTGAAATTATTTGATGCGAATCCGCATTCAGGGCATACCATAGCACACATGTCGATACGTTTCGACATCTCTCTGGGCAAATTGCGCCAGCCATACACATAATCATTTTCCTTCAACTAAATTTATATATTCATTCGCATAATCGGCATTCTGACCCCAGTATCTTCGATAGCTATTTTGAATTTGCGCAAATCTTCATTCGTCACCTTCATGCTGTGGGCCTGCACAGCGAGTTCGTCCGTGAATTGAAAGTGCAATGTGCGCTTACCTTCTTGCAGTGCGCTCCCATGTGCTTGATACCCGTGTATATCTTAGGACATTCGGAGCAGCGAAATCGAGTTTGTACGTCCCAGAGAAGTTGTTCTTCTCTTTTTCGCTTCTTCTCTATTTCAAGTTCCTCTTCTTTTTCGTAAGCACCCTAAATGATCAATAGCCCTTCTAAAAAATACATCACACAACCTCTTCCGCAGCAAGCTTTCTAATTTCCGAATTTTCGAGATGATATTCATGATACTGAAATACATGTATTTTCAGAATTATGAATATTAATGTTTTCTAAGACACCTGCATTCCACTATAATTAGGCCTAATCATCTGGGAAAAGAAATGGACTTTATATTATTAATGCATATATTCGATACGATATAATTAGTTATATTTTTCGATCTTACTTTTCGCAGATGGTGCCGCATATTAGTTACTCCAATAATAACTTTGGAGCACTTTGGGCAGCTTAGACATCGGGCATGGTCATCGTCATTTACATAACTCTTTCCCATTCTTACGTTTCTATTGTGTTCGGCGAATTCTTTCTGAAAAGCTTCCTGTCGTCTAGAAATTTTTCACGAGGATCGAAAAAATAAGGTTGATCACTTTAAAAACCATAAGCTCGATTCATAGATTAGGTAATAGCTTGATCACGATAATCAATTGCTTCTAACCTTCGCTTTCTGCTTTTCTTCATCCGAAGTTGCCGGACAAGTCTTATAACCTTGGTGTAACAGCAGCTGTCGCTTTGTTCTATGGATTTTTATAAAATAAGAAAAGAATTATGCATCAAACCCATATGGATATCCGCAAGCACACTTTGATTGTTCCTCTTCCATCCAATGATTATGAAATGGCATGATATGAAGAATTATTCGAATGAAACTCGCGATACCTGTCTCGTTTTGTGTGAGAGCAAACCCCGCACGTCCGAAAATTTCGCATTGCATACACTGCAAGAGAAAGTTGATTCTTCTTGTACATCTTCTGTCACAGCTCTCATTTCTTTGAACTGCTTGCTTGTCAGATCAATGTTATGTCGCTGAAATTACGTTACGCGTATATTTGATTGACATAATACCTAGACGGAAAATACGAGACATACCTTCTTGCAGTGATTCCGTATTGATTTCCTACAAACGATCTTCTGGCAATACAAACATTGAATTCGAGTTGTATTATTCTTACAACTTCTATCCATTATTTTCCTGAACTGCTGGAAGTATTCTATTTTTTATATATTAAAAAAATAACTATTCATATTACGCTCGCTTCGATCACTTCGCCATGCCGTCAAAAACGCTGTCGTTTTGATGGCTTTTCCTATGATAAACGATTTTCTGGCGCATTCACAACGGGGTAATCACAAAGGTAAGACAAAAATTTTCGAATGAAACACCAGATTGAAAAAGTATATGGCGCAAAATGAAAAGGTAGGAATGAATTCGATTGGCTTGAGGTTCTCGCTGTGGCACGGAAAGGTAGCGAGAGAAGGGGTGAAGATAAGGGAAGAGTGAACGTCGAGTGCCTTTCTTCGCGCCCTTTTGCTTTTTCAGGAGAGAGAGAGAGAGTATGTCGGACAGAGAGAAACAGAGAAAAAGAGAATGACGAGAGATTGATACAGTGGAAGACAGGTAGACAACGAGGGAACGTTCATTGAGAGTGTTTTCATTCGACGGCTGCTGGCTATGAGTCACTTAGGGCCCATGCTGAATTGAAGACTGCCTTTGATCACCAGTTTGTACGCTCTGACACGATTTAATATTGTATAGTGTCACAATTTGGGTTTCCTCGTCAATTCATTTGTCATTCGTCGAGCTTACAGAAAGCTGTGGTATCTCCCTACGATAGGCAGCGGAATGTTAGACGAATTACATAGGTACTAAATGTATCATAGGGGAACCTTAATCACAATACAATACTATATTAACCTGTGTCAATCATCTCAACCTTCCACTTCCCCTTGATCTCCCCTCTGGGACCCCCTCCTACTTTTTTCTCACTGCTCGCTTCCATTTTGTCACCCTTATAAGATCGTGTTTAAATGTTCTCTTTTCTTGAATTGAAACATGTGCTATCGATACTGTTATAATGAAGATCTTCAATAGCTTACGCTTGCAGCCCAAATATGAAAATTTGAATTATAGGTGCAATAGTTCCCCATAAGAATCCATTAGGAAAAATAGTACCAATGAACCTTTTCCCGTTGCCTGCTTCTATATGTTTCATACGGCATATTCTTTCATTTATGATGCTGTATCCTTTCTACCTGCGGCGATTTCCCATAATCTTCTTCATGTATAGCGCCCACGTGTTTTGTAAAAGGAGTAAACAGGGGTATTCAATATTTATCCTTATCTTGAATACTGTCCTTCTTTTCAATGTAGTGATAACTATATTTACCTTTTGCTCACTCCACTTCTTCCCTACTTTCATTTGGTTGATATTGCGACAGCAAACTAGCTGTACGAAATATTTTATAACAGCTGAACATTAAGGAAATTAAATGCCATCGAAAGACTTCGACAAGGTTCTGCGGCGATGTCCGCATTGTGCAAAGATCATTCTTGGGAAATCGATCCACCAGCACTGCAATAATGTTTGTTTTATTTTCTTTTATCGATTTGCTGTAAAAATGTAATTAGGAAATTGTTCACTAGGAAACTATCGGCAATTTTTCGTGCAAGAAAAATACTTGCAGGTGCATGGAATTGAACTAACAAATGAGGAGTTCAAGAAATTGAAAGCTGTATCGGAAGATGATTCTGTTTGTTTTTCCCCCAATTTTTTGAGGATCTGGTTTGCATATCAATTTTATTTTTAGGCAGCAGTTTTCGTATGCGTTGTATGCAACATGAAGTATAGCAGTGAACGCACATTGTTCAATCATAAAACACATAAGGTAATCAAGTTATCATTCAACGTGACGGAGTTGTTCATTTAGGGCCACTGGAAGGAAGGAGAACAGTCAATGTGCACTTGGGTAAGGAGTAGAGTTCACCTAGTTATTATGATGGACCAAGCAGGTCAGTTCATTTCATCCTTCATTTCTAGCCTTTTTATTTCATTCCGAGCTGTCGTCTCTCAATACACATACACGACCGCTCGGAGTGAAATTAGACGGCTAGAAATCACGGCTGTCAATAAATGCCTTATCTACTCTGCCAGTTATATTTAGAGATAACCAGAACTGGGGATTTCATTTTTCGCAATATTAGGCCATTGAGCGAGCATTCTTATCAGGATCTCGTTAGGGGCTTCAGTAGAGATTGAAAATGACTTGACAACGTCATGCAAATCAGGAGTGCAGGAAAAAACTAACTATAATATCATAGTTTTCAATGATATTACAGTTCGTACTCAGTGCCTCATTTCAGTTTGCATGAATTATTATGTGAACATGGACATTCAGAAGCACTCTCGCACGATTCGGACATCAAAAGGGTTGTCAGGCAATTTCTTCAGAAGAAAAGAACAAAGCGAAGGTAAATTTTTTGAAACTGAACCATTTGCAGTTATATTGATTAGCAAAAAATATAATGTTTCATATTTAAGACGGAGTACTTACGATAGAGAGAAATCAAAGCAAGGAATGAAGGCGGAACCCTTCCTGTTTATATCAATGACCACTCTCTCTGTCTATGTTGTCCGGTGTGCTCAAAAATTGTCGTAGGAGCATTAGCTATGTCCCAGCACATAAAAATGGTAGGTATTGCGTATTTAATATAATATAATAAACTTACTTGAACCAAACTGGGCTTGAAATACCTTTACGCTGTCGTCAAAATTTCACTTTTTTTGCTTTTATCTTAACTTTTACAATGTGCTTGATTCCATATATTTAGAGACACAAGCTCCATATTGGGCTTGCGGAAATAAGAAAACTCGTCGCTGAAGAGGTAAGCGCATCAAAAAAAAATTTTTCATCTTTGATATTTTTGCACATTTTTTATTTCCCATTTTTCAGTAACCACTTCTAAAGTGATGAATTGTCATATTTAGGGTGCATATGAGAAACAAGAGAATGCGAATATGGAAAAGAAACGGCAAATGGATAATAAGCGTCTACGGCAACGACCCGTTCGTGTTCGTTTCCGCTGTTCAATGTGTCCGAGCATATACTCTGGAGAATCTAACATGAGTGGACATCTGAGAGAAGTCAGTGATCAGTATACATACTTCATGCAAATGCCGAATATTTACATCCACAAAAGCAAGTTGAGCTTTGAATCCATACGTGCATTTTTTCATTTGCTTTACTAGCGAAAGAGGAGGACAAGGAGAAGTTTCGTTAGCACCAAATGGTATGATTTGCGGTGATAAACGTTATGGAATTGCAGCAGCTCCCTTCCCTGTATCTTTTCGAGCACGTGATCCGGTATTGCCTAGTAGTGAGGGGTATTTTGATCGACAAACAAATAAAAAACGCCCTTATTCTTTGTGTCTACGTCACTGTCGCCCGGAATGAGTTAGGGACGAGGCGATCACGATCGTGGATACTAGTGCTAAGTCGTCGGATATGATTCTGTACGGTGTTCTCCTCATGAAAGAGATTACTTGAAGATACGAAAAAGACACTCACAGTCAAAATTTTGCTGAAATTATCGAAGTGGCTTCTTGTCAAGCACATTCCTCTTCCATTTTTCAAATTGCGCGGATGTGTCAATTCTTATTACATATTATACGTGCTTAGCGAGCGTAGTTTAGCAATTACTTTAACTAGTGCCGTTTTAAGCTGAACGACGATTCCCTGAAACCGTGCAAGAGCATACTTAAAAGATCAATGAAAAAACGAGAGAGAAAGGAGAGGATGGAGGAAGAGCAAGACAAAGGATATCTTCAAGAGTCCCGTTATTTATCTGACACCTTTTCTGAAAGTGCCTGCATTATGGCGCAAAAGACATTTGTATCCAGCGGGATCCGAACCTGCGACCTTTTGGCTACTAATTTTGGCGTAGTCGACTCATTTCGACCACGATCCCTACGATCCATATCCCTATGCGTATTTATTGTTTTCAATTTCATTTGTTGAATTCAATTATTGTACTGGCTATTGAAGGGCTCCTAAAAATTACCTTCTTGCTACAACATGTCGAGGGATATTATCTACCTGTAGACATTGCTGCCATAATGATGTTATGGGCACTTTATTGTCAATCATCAAGTGATGGCGCATTTGTATCTCATTCATTTCTTCATTTCCTTTCGGTCCTACTCCATCTCATTCATTCCTTCCCCATCGCAATGATTCCGGGGGATGCACTATGGAATCGGGCGATTGCTAACAAATTTTGCATGGAATCGCGCGATTGCTTGCATACATTATCATTGTGCTCTAGCCATCGCCCGATTCCTAATAATGCAAATTTTTGCGCTCTAATCAGCGCTCGATTGCTAGCCTCGCAATTCATCTCTCACTTCCCATCGCCGCGATGGCGGCCGTGCTGATTCATTCCGCGCTGAGAAGAGCGGTTCATCAAATCGCGCAATTCATTCATTCCAACAACACTACTGTATATGTATAAAAATTACATTGTTGTCGATTGATTACATTGATCTTGCTAAGTATGAAAATTTATGTGTTTGATTAAGACTGAGATATGCCTAGAATATATTTGAACATTATATTTTACTGTAATTAGGCACAGCTTCTTTTAATCTTCTTTACACTTTATCGTGTTCTCTATGAAACAACAACGATATATGCCCAAAAAGTGCAATGGATTATTAAGAAAACGGATCCAGTAGTCTCATCACAATAATATCTTAGTCGAAGTTGGGTATTACATAGTGTCAGATATTCAAGTAACTTGTTTATCGTTCACCCTTCTAATCTGTATTCTCTCTTTGAATAAGCATGGGAGCTCAGAAAAGAAAGAAACTGAAAATCCCTCCTTTTCTCCATATCACTATGAAGTAATCCGTTTATGATGCATTTCCCGAATAACGCAAACATTATTGCATAGCTTACATGGTTTCAACGAGGGTTTTCGAGAAATTATTTTATTTTAGAGATGTTTTTGGAGAAGCACAAATATTAATATCTGTTCTAGTCCTTCTCGGCTTTTATAATAACTGAAAAAATTGGCACGGAAACGCAGTTTGAAGCTGTCGCCACTGACAGTATGTTTTATACAGCGTCTGAAATTCAGGGTTTGGTGACAGACGACGGATTGCTGATCAGGGAGGAAGGGGAAAAGAAGGTCAGCGAATAGACTCTCTCATTTCCAGATTAAGAAATTATCTTGTGGAAAGACTCAACATTGGTCGAGAGGAAACAGATTCGATTTTTGCGCTGAAATCAGTGATCAATGTACTTTGTATTAGGTTGAGTCATAAGTAATGATAAATCTATTTTCACATCAATTATCTTTGTCCAACCTGATATTAGCCACTGCCCATAATTATCATAGACTCCCCACTAAAGATGTCATTCGTTGCCACCATCATGATCTTCTGCCGTGAAAAGAGCAGCGGCGCGATTTTTCAAAGTTGGTCGATTTTTCGAACTCGCGCGTTTTCGACCCATTTTC